>JABUQX010094075.1:0-2500 GCA_015478945.1 Trachelipus rathkii
GCCACCGGGTCGCGCTATGCGGCGCTCTGCGTTTTGCTATCAGCGTGATCTACTATAATCTAGTGAATTCATTATTATTCTATCTAGTGAAATTAATAATTATTCCTCAATGTAGTATTTATTTAAAATATGATATACACTTAGTAAAAAAAACACTTTAATACAAATCAATAACATTGTGCACCGCTTAACATGCTAAAAATGACTATGATTTAATTGAGATTTGTAGGTCTAAATAAAGATCACATTATAAACACTAATACCTGCTCCATCAGTACAAGTTTAAAGAACAAAGTTACTTTTCAAAAATCAGATTAAAATAATTCTTTCCACCAATCACATACGAGGTCATATAAGCTAGATTAAAGTGATTATACTCCGAGCCAATCACAATATAAGGAACATCTCTTACACTGCTTAAGGATCCTTATCCGCTAATCCAGAATTGATATTTCAGTTTAAAAATCATATTTTTTAAAAATAATATAATATTAACAGAATGATTCTTAGTCTATACTGGAATTTACATTATTGACCTGTGTAAATAGGCTAAATAGCCTGTGGATAGCAAAAAGCTTATCCTAGAATTTTTAGGCTAAATTTAGTCTCACTAACGTAGTTATTGCACACAATTTTTTACAGAAAACGTCGTTTGAAATAATTTTGAGCCTGAATTAGGCCTAAATCGCCCCGGGTACAAAAAGGATCATCCTAAATTTAGCCTAAAGTATTATTTCAACACATTTACAGAGAGAGGTCAGTTTCGTATCTGTACGGAGTGCGGGTTGTTGTATTTTCTCGTGATGGATTGTAAATGTAAATTCAAAATCATATTAAATAAATATGATTAAATCAGTTTTAAGAATACTTTGTATTTTTAGTGCCTCTTCAGGAATATTTAAATGTAAGGAATAATTCTTATTTTTGTAAATAAAGACTGAACAAGAATTTTTAATTAAATTCCTGTTATTTTAGCAAGAAATGAATCTTATTTTGTTTATTTTATACTTATTACACTGGCTAAAGATGGATGTAAAGCAGAAAGTCAAAATAGAAACAAAACGTGGCATAGCTTGGTCAAGAGGGGTGCTAGGGGCTTTACTGATTTCTGATTTAATTGCTTAAGGTACGTAAAATATGTTTTTAATAAAATTTCAATAAATTAATAAAGTTACCTTATTAATTGATAGTTCAAAATATATTAAATAAATATGTATTAACAGTTGATAAGAATTCTTTTTTCTTCTTACTACTTGTTTTAAAAAGACGTCAGTATTAAGTATACTTTGAAATGATTTTAAAAGATCTTTCGCATGAAAATAAAATATTTATTTACTTAATTAAAAACAACAAATGTTTTAAGAAACGCTACGTTAACTTTGTAATGTGGTGTGTGTGTGTGTGTGTGTGTGTGTGTGTGTGTATTGTGTGTCTAAATAATAATAACAATAGCCATGAAGTAAAATAACACTACAGTATAATAATAATAAAAATAAAATGTTTTAATAAATTATACGTTATGTGTGTAAATGTGTGTGTGCGTGTGTGGTGTGTGTGTGTTTGTGTGTGTGTGTGTGTATTTGTGTGTATGTGGTGTGTGTTTCGGGTGGTGTGTGGCTGTAGTGGTTGTGTGTGTGTGCGTGTGTGTATCGTGTGTTCTAAATAATAATACAATAGGCATGAAGTAAAAGACACTAAGTATAATAATAATAAAAATAAAATAAAAAAATAATAATAAAAATAAATAAAATATATGAAATACAATAAAATATAAACAAATGAAAAAATAATGTTAATAAAATATATATAGTTATAAGTAGTAAAACATGAGTTAAAGCAGTAAAACATATGAGTTTAAAGTAAAACATGAGTTAAAGCAGTAAAACATGAGTTTAAAGCAGTTAACAGTAAAACAAACAGCATACTAATGACCGCTTGGTGCTATTAACACCTCTATTGCTTTTACTGATTTACTGTTTTTAAGCATGTTAATGTTTAAAAACTATATGAGCTATAGCAGTAAACCATATGGTTAAACAGAAAACATGAGTTCAAGCAGTAAAACAGTAAACAAAGCATACTAAGCCCCTTGTTGATATGTAACACCTCTATTGATTTACTGATTTACGCTTTAAGGTACTGTAATTTTAATAAACATATGTGCAAGTTACAAGCAGTAAAACAGTATGAGTTAAAGCAGTAAAACATGAGTTAAAGCAGTAAAACAGTAAAAACAAAAGAAAATAATCCCCTTGTTTGCTATTACGTACCTCATTGATTTCTGAATTTTACTGCTTTAAGGTATGTAATTTTAATAAATATGGGAGTTAAAGCAGTAAAACATATGAGTTTAAAGCAGAAAGCATATGAAGTTAAAGCAGTAAAACAGTAAAACAAAAAGCATACTATCCCCTTGTGCTATGTAACACTCTATTGATTTCTGATTTAACTGCTTTAAAGGTAGTAATTTTATATAAATATGTGAGTTAAAGCCGTAAAA
>JABUQX010094075.1:7500-10000 GCA_015478945.1 Trachelipus rathkii
TAGAGGACCCTCAAGGGAACGGCCAGGGTAGGGGTACCTAAAATTTTGGGGGTATTAGTCATCAATTTTATGATTATTGGGTTTAACAATTTCTAATACAGAATTGAATGCTCTTTCGAATAATCTATGTATTTTCAATAGGTAAAAAATATTTTATTCATGACATATGAAAACGCAATAACCTTCTTACTATTAACACGATCATTACGAAACTTTCGAAGCATGTATAGTTGGGGAAGATACACATTCTTTGTTTAGATAAATTTTCTGTATACAGAACGAATTTGCCGCTGCGCATGGGAAAATTTTCAAATTTTTAAAATTTTTCTCATAAGCAGTGGGAACACCCTTTAGGTTTACATAACATTCATCTAAATAAATAATGTGAATCTCGCACATTAGTATAGGATATGAAAATATTGATCGGATGAATAATAAAAGTTATCGTGATTTTCATTTTCAATTTCAACTGGTCATAAATAAGTATAAAAAAGTTTTTCGGTTTTTCATTTTTGAATTGCCAAAAAAAAAAAAAAAAAAAAAAAAAAAAAAAAAAAAAAAAAAAAAAAAAAGAAGTTAATTCATCTGATAGGAAAGAAATTTTTATAGCTAGTATAACTCGATGAGATATACATCTTTTGTTTAGATTAATGTTTCGTATGCCCAACAGTTTTTACCGCTGGTCACGGGAAAACTTTTGAAAATTTTGAAGTATTCCCATAAACAGCGGCAAACCTGTTTCTATAAAAAAAATTTATCTAAGCAAACAATGTGTATCCTCCCCAATTATAATGCTCTGAAAAGGTCATAATGATCGGAAAAAAAATGAAAAAGTTGTTGCAATATTTCTTTTTTTAGTTGCCAAAAAAAAAAATAGAAAAAAATTTAAATAGGTGGCATATAATTTTTTTAAGTATTCATTTGATTAGAATGAAATTTTTACAGCTTCTATAATTTGACAAGATACACAATTTGTCATGTATATAAATTTTTCGTATACCCAACGGTTTTGCAGCATCGCACGGTTCAATTTCTTGATTTTTTCACTCGAATATATAAATATATTTTTTTATATTGAGCTTCTATTTTGGAGTACAGGAAATAATCCGCTCGATATATATTTTTTTTCTTATGTTTTCGATTTTATATATCTTTATATGATTCATTCAAATTAAATAACTTTTCATAAGTTGCAGAAAACTTTTTAGTTTTAGGAAAAAGAAAAAAAAAGTCAGATTTTGCAAAAACAAATAAAAATGAAAAAAATGATCGATATAATTAATGCTGGTATGTTTGAGATATTTTATAAAACATCTGTGTGTTGCAAGTATTTCAGTGAAATCCGTGTTTTTTAAGGGGAGGGGCAATTTTTTCATGAAAATCTGCAATCCGCTCTAATTTGTTTAATATTCTTTCGATTCTTCTGAAATTTTCAGGACATATATAACTCAACGAGATAATGAAGCTTTATTTTCTGTATACCCAACCGTTTGACCCATACCCACTCATACCCATTTTTAAAAATATCTCCTATACGCGTTTTCGAAATTTCTTGAAATATTGACCGTAGAATGGTATATCTATCTATATCTAAACGTTGCGATGAAATTTTGATATATTGTTCCAAAATTATTTAAATACCCAATTATGAAGGTGTTTTCGCCTAGATTTTTATTTTTTATTTTTTCACACACTCCATCTAACTCTAATTTGTTTAATATTATTCGATTCTTATGAAATTTTCAGGATATTTATATTTTAACAAGATGCACAAGTTTGATTTAGGGCAATTTTCTGTTTACTCAACCGTTTGACCCATACCCATGACTTGAAATTTTAACTGTACAATGGTAGATTTATTTAACAATATACGTTGGAATGAAATTTTTAAATATATCTTCAAAAAAAATTTTAGATACTCATTTATATAAAAAGTATGTGCAAAAATTCATAAAATTAAGGGAACATACCTTCATAAATGGGTTTCTAAAAAGTTTTGGGGAAAGGATATCAAAATTTCATTCCAACATTTATTTTTAAATAGATATACCAGTTAAAATTTCAAATTTCAAATCATTTTGACCAAGGGTATAGGAGTTATTTTTTGAAAATGGATGAGTGGGTATGGGTCAAACGGTTGGTATACAGAAATTGCCGTAAATCAAACTTGTGTATCTTGTTGAAATGTATATATATCCTGAAAATTTCATAAGATTAGAAAGAATATTAAACAAATAAGAGCGAATTGCGATTGTCATGAAAAATTTGCACCCTGCAATTATTAAGGGGGCATACCTTCATAAATGGGTATCTAAAAATATTTTGGAAAAAGATATTAAAATTTCATCGCAACGTTTAGATATAGATAGATATACCATTGTACAGTTAAAATTTCTTCAAGGCATTTCGAAAAGGATATAGGAGTTATTTTTGAAAAGGTATATGAGTGGGTATGGCTCAAACGGTTGGGTATATAGGAAATTGCCTTAAATAAAACTTT
>JABUQX010094076.1:0-7500 GCA_015478945.1 Trachelipus rathkii
TTATTCTCATTTAGTACTACACTTATAGTCATTATATATATTATATACCACAGAGCGCGTAAACCGTACAACTATATATATATCACACTTTATCACAACACTATTATATAATACTTTTTACTGATTAATGGATACTCCTCTATACTATCTCGGTTATATATATCAGTTATACAAATGGCCTATAAGTAATATATCGTATGATAGTACGCTATTAATATGTATA
Source organism: Trachelipus rathkii (assembly GCA_015478945.1). Taxonomy (NCBI): domain Eukaryota; kingdom Metazoa; phylum Arthropoda; class Malacostraca; order Isopoda; family Trachelipodidae; genus Trachelipus; species Trachelipus rathkii. The sequence continues at coordinate 224 of JABUQX010094076.1, forward strand.
TACCTATTATTATAAATGTTACCTACTTCATATATATATTATAATTTCACATACAGTAGCATTTCTCTCATTATTACTATATATATTCAACACTTATTTTTAACATTTTATTATATATCTTCATTTTGGAACAATAAAAAGATTATATTCAACAGCAATAAAATAGATGAAACTAACAAAAAAACTAAAAAAAAAAAAATAAAATATAAAGAACTATTCCATGAATCAAAAAGAGTAACAAGTTGGTATATTTGTAAAAAATCATAGATAAAATTCCGAATAATACACAACAATATAATTATATACTACATTCAATTACTTCTTTACATATGGAATGGGATTTTATAAATAGTCAAAATTTAAGGTAAATTTTAGAACAGTCAGCGGGTATTGAATGCTGTTCCGAGATATCCTATAACTCTCCCTTGTTTTTCCTCTCCCTAGGAAAGTAGAAATATCTCTTATAGCGCAATATCCTTATTATATTCAGAATCCAGCAGTTCCTTGCGACAGTGATTAGCCCAAATTTGCAATGCTTTGTCTTACAACTTAACGAACTCGGACTAAACTGATTGATGGGCAGCTTTATTTGTGGAACTCTTCAGGGATTCTATCATAACAAGATTAAATAGAATAGACATAGAATATAGAGAACATGATAAAACCGAGCCACATGGGCCTATGCGCAGACTCTGGTCCCAGTCAAAACCCACTTATCTAAATCCCATAACATGGCTCGATAGGTAAATCCCAAAAGCATACCCCTAGGGCTTGTGTTCATTTTATTTGTAACTACATTCCGCCAATTTGGCTAGTCAAAATACTATGTATATTTATAATATTAATACACAAACTATCCACATGCTTAATAACTAAATCTTATGGTCACACATGCATCTAAACATTAATAACTACTATATCATAAAAACCGCCAAACCTTTTGCTTCGGTCAATATTTTTATATACTACACAACACGCCATACCATAACAATCTAACCCTTTCTAATGTTGCAATCGGTCACAACTCAACATATTCTCCTCTGGCAGAACATTGCTCAAATTTAAATAATTACCCTATTACTGAATGCATTGCTTTCTTATATCAATGATGGCACTGCTTTCTTCATTAATTTTCTTATTATCCCCTGGTCACTTCATAGTTCTACTTGAAAATTTAATTGTGGTCTCTGTATTATCAATCGATGTAAATATTTTGTAGACTTGGTATCATGTCCCTCTGAGAAATCGCCTTTCTATCAGAAAACAATTCCTAACTCCTTCAGCCTCTCTCAATAGCTCTTACCCCTCAAACCCAGAATCATCCTTGTTGTTTTATGTTGCACTCTTTGATGCACTCTTTCCAGTCTATCTTTAAATAAGGGGCCAAACTTGGCAACAATCTTTCTATTACCTGGCCTGATTACTAAGCTATTATACGTTTACTTATTACTTCTTGCTCTTCGTAAACAACATTGCGATGTTATTATGACCAACATCCTTAGAGCTTATTTAGGCTTTCCCAATCATCTTCGATTAGCTCACTTTTTTCGAACATTAAACTGCTTTACATCCACTAAATCTTTTTTCTTGGTCCACATACTCAAGCCCAATCCCATTCATGATCCTAGTTAAACTTTTATTTGAAGTAACCTAGGTGAAGAAACCCTTACACTTTTAACTATTAAAATTTATTTGCACTTTTTGCCCACCCAGAAGTTTATCAAGATCATTTTGAATCTTTTTGCATATTTCACTATTCCTACTGAGGTAGCCACTTTTAGTATCATCTGCAACTTAGAAACCTAGCATTTAAGTCCTGGTCTTAAATCATTTATATTATATGAGGACAATAGGGCCCCAGCACTGATCCTGTGGGACACCACTCTTCCTTTTCCCATGATGATTTATTCCTTTTAGTTGTACACATGTTTTCTATTTCGTAACCACTCTTTAATTCAGTACCAGTACCACTCCACCTATACCACATTGCAATAACTTTTTTCATCAGCCTTATGTGGGGACCTTATCAAAGCTTTAACTAAAGTGTAATATATACAATATCAACTGGATCTTCTCGGTCGAGCTGCAGTCAGTAATGTATTCCAAAAATTCTAAAGGTTTGTCTGACATGACCATATGTGGGAGTTATTGTGATAATACAATACTTTTAGTACTTCTAAATATTTTCTCTATATGACCTTTCCAGAACATTTACAAACCTTTACAACCAGAGATGTTTAAGCTAACTGGCCCTATAATTTTCCCAAATCTTTCTTACATACTTGTCTTAATAATAGCACAACTGATGCCCAATTTTCCCAGTCATCTGTACTCTCACCAAATGTTATAGATCGCTTAAAAATGCAAATACAGTGCCTTTGCCATGCTGTTGGCCCCGAATCGAATGCCTTTTGCAGGATCGATGGCGAAGCGACTACAAAAAAATCAAGGAATCTTGGCCCATAGATCTTCCAGCAATGATGATTTCTCGCCTATGGAAATCATCCTCTAGTGGTGAAATAGAGTCGTACGTTCCGATCTCGTTGGAGCCTTCTCTATACCGTATGTTTTCAGTGGGTTAACTCCAAGTGTTCTCGGGCTCTACTGATCTCGTTTCTCATGGCATGCCCTCGTCTATATTCTTTCGTATATTTTGTCAGATGTGGGTCGCATCAGTGGAACTCATATTTATTACAGCTTCAGATCTTCTTTAGTTACCTATGACGCTTTAAAATGATCGGTATTTAGGAATTCATGCTTGGCCCCAAGCCCTTCTTTTCAGATTCTACCTATATTACATACGCGCGCATGAACTACTATACTCTACAGGTCAATTATGACTCTAATAAACGTTTTATATCTTTTTATCATCAAATTCAAATCCTGTGTCTGAAGGAGTGTATGCATACCAAAACTAATTAGTCTCCAAACTATATCTAATCTTTCCTCCCTCAGTAAAAACTGAACCAAAATAAGCATTGAAAATTGTTGACCAACTTCTTATCTGAAATCACTAAATTTTCATCATTTTTAATTGGACCAATTGTCTATTCTACTTTAAATTATAAAAGCTACAAAAACTTCTTTGCATGCTTAATACTATTCCTTGCTAAATTAATTCTGCCTCTCTCTTTGCCTTTTCTTATTGATTTGATTTAAGTTCATTTATTTTTCCTATAATTTCTAAATCATCTTCCCTATTACTACCATTTGAATATTTTAAAACTCTACGCTTTTCATTAATTTTCTCTCTTATCTGTCTATTCCAACCAAACGGGTTTTCTCTTTGCCACCCTAATGGGTTTATCTTTAATAACATACTAACTGAATATTCATTAAAATTTGCTTAACCCTACCATCACATAACTTATGTCTGACAGACCGTATAAATATTTTTTTATAAAAATTTAAAATTATGTTAATTTCTAAAGAGTTTGGAAATTGGTTCCAAAAAATTCTACGTATTCCAATTATGTAAAAGCATAAATGAATAAGAAAGATGCAAATATAAATGAAAAATAAAAACAAGAATTATTTTATAAAAATTTTCTTAAAATGGCGGTCTACTGGACATAAGATACCGGAATATAAATGTTTTAAAGCTATGTGTTCTAGGGTTAAAATGTTCCCACATGATAAAACAGTTTTGGTCTTAAACTCTTATATCCAGTTATTGTACTAAGCATTCTTGAAATTTGGTAAAATCGCCATTTCAGAAATCTAAGATCTTTTCCTTATTAACTTGCAATTTGGGCCCAGATATTACATTCATATTAAATCTAATTATATTATGGTCACTAAGTCCTTAAATCCTCCTCAACTCTAACTTCATCCACCATATTTTCATCCTTAGTTATATTAAGTCTAGTAGTGCATCGTATCTTGTGGGCTCTTGGACCATCTGGGTCAAAAAGTTATCTAGTATACAATTTATGAATGCAGTACCAGTTCGGTTCTTCAACCATTAGAATAGCAGTAGGTGCCTTGAAAAGTACTATAGTGAGTCATTCTAGGCACACTTCCATCAGACATCTTACAGACATCACCTTATATCCACATATCAAACACACATACTTATATCTACACCCCTCTTCTTGACCAAATCTTGCAAACATCCCGTATATCCCAATGTGTTGGGGAGAAAATTGCCCACAGCTATGTTCTGCGTGCCGTAGAAGGGAATTAAATGGACAGTGGTAGTTGGGTTTTCTGCCCACTACCACTTATCTTTTGCCAGGAAAGCTAATGCATGCCGCAGAGAAGGTCCTGATCACTGTAAGCGACCTAACTTTCGGCATGAAAGTATGAATCTTAATGGTACATGGAATGTCAAAGGAATAAATGTTGAGGAGGAGAGGAGAGGTGATGGATGTATTTAGAAAGGGCAAATTTGATTTGTTCGCTATGACAAACAAAGATGAAAGGAAATGGTGAAAAGGATTGGTGTGGCGTGAAATGTGTGTGCTGTTGTGGGAAGGAATGAGAGGGGGAGAGGAGTTGCAATTCTGATGAGTGACCTGTGGTACAGAGCTATGGTAGATTTTGTTTGTTTGAGTACTAGAATTCTAATGGTTAAATTTAAGTTTGAAAAGGTCAAGGTATATTTGGTTGTGAATATGATATGGTCCATCTGATGGTAATGTTGAATAGTGTGCGATTTTCTAGGATAATCTGAATGATGTTTTGGATTGGGTGAGTAAGAGCTTCAGATTGATTGTGTTGGGTGACCCCAATGGTTGGATAGGTGATCTAAAAAGGGTTGTTATAACAGGTGTCAGGAGAAAATGAGAATGGTAGGAAGGGGATTGATTTCTGTGATGAGAGGTATGTGTGTAAGTAATACTTTTTCCTTTAAAACCATAAATTACAAAAAAAATAGTTCTTAAAAAATCAATCAATATAATAGCCTTAAAAAAAAAAGAAAATTCCTTTTTTGGGGGTTTGGGGGGGGGGTATGGTAGAAGATGGTTATCGAAGTGAAAAGTTTTATATATGATTTTGTGTTGGTGAAGGAGATGTTGAAGTATGTGTTGGATGTTAAATCAGTGAGAGGGTTAGGAATGGGATTATCGGATCATTATGTCATTTTATGTAAAATTAGGTTAGTGCACCATCAAAAAGTAACTACCAGATGCCAAAGGCAACAATTATACACAATTTTATAAGGAAAATTTTGGGCTTGGATGAAGAGGAAGGTGATAAGGAAGGAAGTGGAGTGGAATTAAGAGTGAGAAGTTAAGTGAACAAGGTAATAAGGATAAGAATTTAAGAGTGCTTGCAAGTAAATCAGCTGAATGTGAACAAGTTGAAACAACAAATCTAGAAGCAAATAAAGGAAGCGGTTGTAAGTAGTGCAAAAGAAGTATGTTGGTGTGCTAAAGTAGGAAGTAAGAATGTTACCAGTAAGTGGCAATGATGAGATTTCAAAGGAAAGATGTTTAGAATTATGTGTGGAGGAAAATAGGAATACTGAAAGATGCATATGTAGGAGGAAAAAAAAAAGATAGGTAAACGTACAGTTTGGAAGGAGGATGAATATGGACTTAAAGGAATAGGAAGCTCTTCTGGATGGAAGCGTGAAATGTTAAGAATGAGAATAAGGGGAATCCGCTTAGAATAATGAATAGGGATGTTGCTTTCATAAATCATGAAATGGATGTGGGGGGAGTATGGAGGGAGCACTTTGAAAATCTGCATTTCTTTGGCAGTAATGAAGAGGTGATAATGAATGTGTGTGGGTTTGATGGTGCAAGAAGGAATAGGTATTTTGGGGATGAGGTAATGGGTAGAGTGAGAAAGTTGAAGAATGGTAAATCTGCAGGTATAGATGAAATTACTGGTGAAATGATCAAGAACGGAGGCAGGATGGTGATTGATTGGATTTGGAAGTTGTGTAATGTAAAGCGTTTAATAGGGGTCATAGTGTCCAAGGGATTGGACGGAGATGCAGTAATAGTATCCCTTATATAAGGGTAAGGGGGATAAGGGTAACTGTAAGAATTATAGGGGAATTAGTTTATTGAGTGGTGTAGGGAAGATATATGCTGGTATTTTAATCGAAAGAGTGCGTTGAGTGACTGAAGGACTGATTGGTGAAGAACAAGGTGCATTTAGAAGTGGTAGAGAATGTGTGGATCAAATCTTTATATTGAAAAAAATGATTAAAAAAATGAGCGAGAAGAAGAAGATATTGTATTTAGGTTTTATGGATTTGCAACAGGTGTATAACAGGAGTTAAAAGTATGTTTGACAATAGCGAAGCATGTGTAAGAATAAATGGAGTTGAGGGTAATTGGTTTAATATTAATAGCTGAGTGAGGCAGGAATGTGTTATGTATCCTTGGTTATTCAATTTGTATATGGATGGAGTTATGTAAGAATTAGAGGTGGGGGTGGCAGGGGAAGTTGTTAGAATGATGGAGAGTGGAGGGTGCCCTTCTTATTAGATGCATATGAATTGGTTTTGTGTGGTGAATCTGAAGAGTTGGAGAGGATGTGTAAAAGGAGGGGTTTGAAAGTTAATGTAGATAAGAATAAGGTTATGGTTGTGAGCGAGGACATTCCTCAGTGTGAAGTTATGTTGGATGGTGGGCAACTGGAACAATTGTAAGTTTAAATATTTAGAATATATGTTGGATGAAAAGGGAATGGATGATGCAGAGTGTAGTAGGAAAAGTAAAATCCATATATTGAATGACTGAGTGTAACTAAACAGTTACCAAATGAAGTACTGGAAAAGCAAATTAAATAACATTGTCAAATTATTAAAAATTCGAATATAAATTTGTGAAATTAATCTTAACATTTATGGTATTAATATATTGATATATCAATATTTTGATATATCTATATTTAATAAATTTTACTGTAAATAGTTAAAGAACTCCCCATCACCCATGAGTGAATGGGTATAAGGGGCAGAGCCCCCTGTAGAAAAATGTTCATGTGCTATGCTTGACTGACGGAAATTTGATCGAAAAGTAATTAGGATAGTTTCTATTAAGTTAAATTAAGTTAGACTATACTAGGCTAAGGTTAGATTAAGTTATGTAAGGTTAGGTTAGGTTAGGTTAGGTTAGGTTAGGTTAGGTTAGGTTAGGTTAGGTTAGGTTAGGTTAGGTTAGGTTAGGTTAGACTAAGAAATAAATGTTTCTTAAAACATTTTAATGCTTAATAACTATTTTCATTTTCGGGCAAATGTCAGTCTGCTAAACATTCTTTCGGTCAAATGTCCGTCAGACAAATGTTCGCCGGTCAATTATATACTTCCATTAATT
>JABUQX010094077.1:0-15348 GCA_015478945.1 Trachelipus rathkii
AAGAAGAGATTTAATATTAACATAGTGAATATTTATTATATCATACCTTATAACAAATTGAATTACGAATAAATACAACGAATATAACGCTAACGTAATTTTTTTTTTTTTTTTTTTTTTTTTTTTTTTTTTTTTTTTTTTTTTTTTTTTTTTTAATTTTTTATCATAGTAAAATTTAACCAAAATTCATCATAACCATACACTATATCATAATCCCAACGATAATTGCAAACATACAAAGTTTTATCTCAAACATAACATAAAACTAACAAAGTTTTATCCAAACATAAAAAACAAGTTCTTTGAATAAAATATCATAGTAAAGTGTAATAGTTTACTGATTTTAAAGCTGTAAATCAATAAATCAGTAAATCAAACCACCCGTCCCTCCACTCCCCTCCCCACCCACCCTTCCATGATCTATTGATCTATTGATTCAAGTCATATTTCGAGTATCATTTTGGATAAACATAACAAAAAATAAGCTCTTTACACACTGACCAACGAATATACGCTAACGTAACAAAGTTTAACATCAATAAAGCTAACATATCATAATCTGAACTAGAATGGAATGTAAACGACAAACCTAACATACCTTAAGCTCGAATAAACAGTCAACATTTACAAAGTTCCATACTTAACAACGGTAAAGTAACTAACATTGCACACAGAACGTAACCTGTTCACACTTTTTTCAAACGTATCTGTAACATATCATTGGTCATTTTTCACCTAACATAGTAATATTTAACAAACGTTTATCATAAACCTTACTATTTATCGATACAACTCTACGAATATATGTTAAGGTAACAAAGGTTTTTACATCAATAAAGCTAACATACTCATAACCTGAAAATAAGAATATAATGTAACAACGCAAACTAACAAATACTCACGTCTGAATAATCCTGTAAAACATTCAACAAATTCCCTACTTATCAAAGTAAAGTAGCTAACAGGAACATCACAAAAGCTCAATGTATCCCACTTTTCTAGACATATCGCAACAGCTATGCTGCTATTATCTAACAAAATCCTTAACAAAGTGACCAATCTATCAAGTTACCAGCATCATGAACTATGAACTAACACTACATTCATCAAACGAGTCGCTCATACGAATATAACATCATTTTGAACTATGAAAAAACGTAGACATTAGCAAAATTCTCGAGAAACATCATCCAGTAATATTACGCACAAAAAACATTACCCTATGCCACATCAACATTGGCTAATTCTCATACTGATCAATGATGTACGCCTAAACGTTAATAAAGTTTTCACAACAATAAGCTATAACATAGCATAACCGAAATGAAAATAATGTACACACGACAAACTAACACAACTTACGCCCGAAACTGTTAACATTAAACAAAGTTCCACACTTAACACCACAGTAAATTAACTAACATGGCATGCAAAACGTAACCTATTCAAACTTTTTCCAGCATATCTCTAACATATTAGTTAATTTTACATTGAGCAATAATATTTACGCAAAAAATTTTTAACACATCCTTGTCTATTTTCATAACAGACCAACGAACATAAGTTTTTTTACATTAAACATAGTAATATTTAACAAAATTTATGCATAACTTACCGTAACTATCATAATCCAACAATAAATGCAACATAACAAGTTTTTATCCAAACATAACACAAAAATAACAAAGTTTTTTATCCAAACATAAAAAAATAATTCTTTGAAAAAAATATCATAGTAAGTGTAATAGTTTACCGAATTTAAAGCAGTAATCATAATTCAAAACCCGTCCTCCCTACCCTTCTTACCACCGTTCATGAACTTTTGATCCTATTTGATCTATTGATTCAGGTCACATATCGAGTATCGTTTCGGATAAACCATAGTAACAAATAAGTTTCTTTATATACTAACTCAACGAATATATGCTAACGTAAACATTGTTTTCAACATTTAATATAAAGCTAACATACATTACAGTAATAAGAATATGTACAATGACAAAAATCTAACACACCTCAACGCACCGAATAAACTCCTAACATTAAAAAGTTCCATACTTAACACAGTAAAGTAACTAATTGCATTTAAAACGTAACCTATTCACACTTTTTCATGCATATCTCTAAATAATGTTAATTTTACATTACACTATTGATTTACGTCGCTTTTTCGAGTATCATTTCGGATAAACATAGGCACAAAAATGAGCTCTTTATATATAACCAGCCGAATATATGCTACATAAAGATGTTCTCATATTAAGTAAAGATAGCTCATAATAACTAAGAAATAATGTACATACAAACCTAACACAACTTACGCTCGAATAACTGTTAACATTAACAAGTTCACCCTTAACATCAAGTAAATTAGCTAAAAATCGCATACAAACGTAACTATTCATCACTTTTCCAAGCATATCTCCAAATATTAACGTTAATTTTTACATTAACACAGTAATATTTAACAAAAATTTATCATAACCTTGTCTGAATTATCATAAAGACACACAAATACAGTAAACATTATGAAGCCTAAATCCAAACATAACAAAATAAGTTGATACACTAACTATCATAGTAAATTTGTAATAGTTTTCACTGATTTGAAAACAGTATAATCAAGTAAATCAACATCAATCCCTCCTCATGACTTTTGACTATTAATCTATTGATTCATGTCACATTTCGAATCATTTCCGATAAACATAACACAAAAATAAGTTTCTTTATATACTAACCAACGAATTATGCTAACGTAACAACGTTTTTACATTAATAAAGCTAACATAAACATAACATACCTGAACTATGAATATATGTACACCAAACCTAACCACACGAACTAGTACGAATAAAACTACACATTAACAAACTTCCGCAACTTAACAACATAAAAGTACCTAACACGTCGTAACAAACGTAGCCTGATTCACACTTTTATCCAGCATAACGATAATATATTAATGTCAGATATACAATTTCAGATATTAAATGTAACTATAATTTTTTGCATAACCTTCTAATCATCATACTGACAACGATTATAATGCTAACGTAAAATTTTTTTGCATCAATCGTATATTTAACCAGAATCATATAACTCGGTCTAATATCATAAATCTCCAACGAAATAATTGCAAATAAGAAGTTTTAACAAACATAACAAAATAACAAAATTTTTATCCTGACATAAACATAAAAATAAGTTCTTTGAATAAAAATATCACAGTACAGCGTAAATAGTTTACTGATTTAAAGCGGTAATCAGTAATCATAAATCACATCACCCCTGCAGTCCCCTACCCACCCACCCCCCTATGATCTATTGAACTATTGATTCAAGTCATATTTCGAGTATCATTTTTGGATAAACATAAATAAAAATAAGTTCGTTATATACTGACCTAACGAATATATGCTTACGCAAAAGCAAAGTTTTAGCATCAATAAAGCTAACATATCATCAACTGACAAAGAATATAATGTTAACTGCCAAATCTAACATACCTTGCGTAATAATTATCCGCTAACATCCTGAAAATCCCCTACTTATCAAAGGTAAAGTAGCTAACATGTCATGACAATATTCCGATATGTTTCCCACTTTTCCGCATATTCAGCAACAGGTAAAGCGTAATTTTACAAAATCCTTAACAAGTGACCAATCTATCAAAGATACCATCATCTTTAACTATGAATCGACACTATCTTCATCAAAGTGTCATGCGTTTCGAGTATAACATCATTTGAACTATGAATAAACGTAGACATTAGCAAAATTTTTTGGGCAAACCTAACATTACTCAACAGAAACTTTTCCTAGGCTCACGTTTCTAACACATCATCGTCAGTTAACACAGTAATATCTTACAAAACTCATCATTTCTCTAACAAATCAGTGTTAATTTCACATTGTCATAGTAATATTTAGCATATCGTACCTAACTTACGAATAAACAGTTTTCATTAACCAAGAGTATCTAAAGCAACACATCACCTCCCGAGAGAAAACCCAAGGGGATGCGCCCCTTAAAAGAGTGCGAATCCTGAGAGGGGGGATCACCCGGAAGGGGTGTAAGCGGGTTTTGGGCCTCAGCCCGAAGGGCTGAGGCCTTACCCCTCCTTCGGAGGGGTAGACACCCTCTCTTATTTGTTGGGGAATATGATAGTTAGGTAAGGGTGTAAGCGGGCATTACCCCTCCTTCGGAGGGGTAATGCCCGCTTACACCCCCTTAGGGGTGATCCCCCTTCTGTGGATTCACACCCCTTCAAGGGTCGCATTCAAAGCTTGAGATTGTTATACTTTGTTAATGTCTACAGTTTATTCACGCTTAATGTATACCTGGCATGCTACGGTACTATATGTTTTTAGTTCAGGAAATATTATGTTAGCGTTTATTCGTTGATCTGTATGATCGTAACGCCTTTATTTATCGACTGTCTCTCGATAGGTCGAATTTTCTCGCCTGATCGTCTACCGTTCTATCTCATAGTGTTCAACATAGTTATATTTTGACCTATGCAACCGACCACTCTTCGATCGAATTTCCAGTCATCCAACTTCATCCAGCTTCAACGATGCATGCGTACTCCTTTTCCGAAAAGTTTGGCACCCTTTGCCTTACCGATTTGCTACGATCCAATCGCTGATTTACTCTGCGGATGTTACTGTCTGACACAAAGCCAGTCATACCGTGAGTTTCTGCTGTATGCACTCGACGGTAGGTTGACAACATTCATCTCCATAGGTCCAAGATATGTTTACTCGTATTATTCTTAGATCTGATATTAGTTATCTATTGTAGGTTTTCACCCTTTGTAAGTGTTGGATATGTTAGGCTATGTTTAATTTTTCTGTTACGTTTTTGTTAAATATTAATACAATGTGATACTAAAACGGTTTGTTAGAGAAATGATAAGTTTTCGTAAGATATTACTCGTGTTAACTGACGATGATGTATTAGAAACGTGAGCCTAGGGTAAGTTTTTGCTGGGTAATGTTAGGCTTGCTCGAGAATTTTGCTAAGTCTACGTTTATTTATAGTTCAAAATGATGTTATATTCGATATGGGTGACACTTTGATGAATGTAGTATCAATTCATAGTTCAAGAGGCTGGTATCTTTGATAGATTGGTCACTTTGTTAAGGGGTTTTGTATAGATAAAAATACTGATTAGCTGGTTGTATATGTTGGAAAGTAAAGCGGATACATTGATTTTGTATGCCTGTTAATACTTTACCTTTGATAAGTGGGAATTTTTGTAATGGTAGCAGATTATTCATACGTGAGTTATGTTAGGTTTGTCGTTGTACATTATGTTTTTTAGTCTCAGGTTATGATATTTTTAGGTATAATGTTCCGGGAACTTTGTTATACTTAATCATATATTCGTTGGTCGGTATAATAAATAAGTAAGGTTATGATAAATGTTTGTTAAATATTACTATGGTAATGTAAAAATATCAATGATATGTTAGAGATACGCTTGAAAAAATGTGAACAGGTTAAGTTCTGTATGCAATTGTTAGTTACTTTTACTGCTGTTAAGACGCGATCTTTGTTAATGTCGACTGTTTATTCGAGCTTGAGGTATGTTAGGTTTGTTCGTACGTTATATTCTTAGTTCAGGATATGATATGCTAGCTTTTATTGATGTTATATAAGCTTTGTTATCGTTTATGCCGTATATTCAATTGTGGTCAGTGGATAAGATATTAATTTTTTTATGTATTGTTTTCCAAAATGATACTCGATAATATGACTTGAATCGATAGATCTACTATACGTCACGCGAAGGTGGGTGGTGGAGGGGAGTTAGAGGGCGGACTGGTTTATTTATCAGATTTCTTGATTTACACGCTTTAACTAATCAGTAAACTATTAACTTTACTATCGATATTTTATTCAAAGAACTTGTTTTTATGTTATCTTTATCCAAAATGATTTTTTGTTATGTTTGGATATAACTTTGTTATTTTTATGTTATGTTTGGATAAAATTTAGTTTTCAATATTCGTTGGGAATCATGATATTAGGTATGAATTATGATCGATTTTTTGTTTAATTTTACTATGCTTAATGTAAAAAACTCTTTTACGTTAGCGTTATATTCGTTGTCAAGTATGATAATTAGAGAGGGTTATGGCTAAGTATTTGTTAAATATTCGAAGTTAATATATTAAACTTGAATATGTTGAGATATGCTTGAAAAAGTGTGAAGAGGTTACATTTTGTCGCTGTGATAAGGTACTTTACTGTTGTAAAGTATGGAACTTTGTTAAATGTTAGTAGTTTATTCCGCATAGGTGTGTTAGGTTTGTCGTTATGCATTATATTCTTAGTCTCTGGTAATGCTATGTTTAGCTTTTATTTCAATGTGAAAAAATGTTACGTTAGCATTTATTCGTTGGTTAGTGTATAAAGCCTTATTTTTGTGTTATGTTTATCCGAAATGATACTCGAAATGTGCCTGAAATTCAATGATACAAGATCATGGAAGTGGGGGGAAGGGGAGGGGAGGACGGTTGATTTACTGATTAGCAGCTTAGGATCGGTAAACTATTACACTTTCCTACGATATTTAATTCAAAGAACTTATTTTTATGTTTGTCTGGATAAACTTTGGTTATGTTTGCTATTATTTGTTGGGGAATATGATAGTTAGGTAAGGTTATGATAAATTTTTGCTACAGTATTACTAGTTAATGTAAAAATTTCTGTTCGTTAGCATAATAGTCGTTGGTTTTGTATGATAATTAGACAAGGATGTGATAACTTTTTTGTTAATAAATATTACTGTGTCAATGGAAAATTAAACGTTAATATGTGTTAGAAATATGCTTGTCAACGTTTATGATAGGTTGTTACGTTCTTTCACCCAATGTTAGCTTACTTTACTGGTGTTTAAGTTGGGAACTTTGTTAATGTTAGCAGTTCATTCGTGGTAAGTTGTGCTAGGTTTGTCATTGTACATTATTTTCTAAGTTCGGGTATGATATGTTAGCTTTTTGATGTGAAAACTTATTACGTTAGCCTATATTTCGTTGATCAGCATGAATAATTAGGCATGTTATGTAAATTTTTGTTAAATATCACCATGTAATGTAAAATTAACATTGTTAGTTTAGAGATATGCTTGGCAGAGTGTGAATAGGTTACGTTTTTTGTTTGCTATGTTAGTTATTTACTGTTGTTAAGTGTAAACTTGTTAACGTTAACAGTTTATTCATGTTTAAGGTGTGTTAGGTTTTGTCGTTATACATTATATTCTTAGTTAGATGTTGCTATGTAGCTTTATTATGTGAAAACTTTGTTACGTTAGCCTATGTTCATTGATCAGTATGATATTAGACAAGTATGATAAATTTTTGTTAATATTACCATGTTAATTAATTAAAATTGCTATGTTAGAGATATGCTTGACAAGTAGCATAGGTTACGTTTTTTTTTGTATGCTAGGTTAGTTACTTACTGTCTATTAAGTGGTGGAACTTTTTTAATGTTTGACAGTTTACTTCGTGTTTAAGGTGTGTTAGGTTTGTCGTTGCAACATTATACTCCTAGTTAACTGATGCTATGTTAGTTTATCCGTAATTCAATTGTTAATTAGGTTTTGATTATAATAAATATCCTTATGTTAATATTAAATTAAAGTGTACGCTTCGAGTTTGTTGATAGACAAGTGAGATTGGTAATTTTGATAACTGCGTATCTGATTGGAGATAATTTGACAATCTGTATAGATTACAATATTTCAATGATTAGTATGATAAGATAGGTTATGTCTTGAGAAATTTTTGCTAGGTTTTCTTAAAAAACTACTATGCTAATGTTATAAAGCATAAAGACATTAGTGAAAACATAAAATGTTTTTAATAAATTTGACCCTGTGACAACCAAGAATCAGATGTATATCTTAATGTTTCGAAAACGAACCAAACAAGAATCATAGGTATTGCGTAATGTTTCGAAAAGTGGGAGGAGTTTGAAAGTTTCTCGACATTGTATCTGATAACTCTAGTGAAACAGGAACCACATCAGCTTCGTACCTGTTCGTTCTGTATGCATTGTTAGTTACTTTACTGTTGTTAAGTATGGAAATTTGTTATTGTTAGCAGTTTATTCGAGCGTAAGGTATGTTAGGTTTTGTCATTGTGCGTTATATTCTTAGTTCAGGCTATGATATGTTAGCTTTATTGATGTGAAAACTTTGTCAACATATATTCGGGGGTTAGTATAAAAAGAACATTTTTTATGCTATGTTTATCCAAAATGACACTCGAAATATGACTTGAGTCAACAGATCAATAGATCAATAGATCAATAACCTCAATAGATCAGGGTTGGGGCGGGGAGGGGGGGATGGAGGGGCGGCTTGATTTATTGATTCACTAATTTACCGTTTTAGGGTATGTAAAAACAAATTTTTTACGTTATAAACATGAAGTGTAAAATTTTTAGTAAAAACAAAAAGTTTTAAAGAAATAAAAATTAAAAATTAAAAGTTTTTTAAAAAAACAAAGTTTTAAAGAAATTAAATTAAAAATAAATAAAAGTTTTTAAACAAAAGCAAAAAGGAAAAAAAATTAAAATCAAAGTTTTTTAAAACAAAGTTTTAAAGAATTAAATTAAAATAAAAAAAAGCTTTTTAACAAAAACAAAAATTAAAAAATAATAAAAATTTGAAAAAATAATAATAAAAATAAAACATTCAGTGCAGTATTGATTTGTTAAATGAATATTTACCACATCAGCTTCGTACCTGTTCGTTCTGTATGCATTGTTAGTTACTTTACTGTTGTTAAGTATGGAACTTTGTTATTGTTAGCAATTTATTCGAACGTTAGGTATGTTAGGTTTTGTCATTGTGCATTATATTCTTAGTTCAGGCTATGATATATTAGCTTTATTGATGTGAAAACTTTGTTACGTCAGCATATATTCGTTGGCCATTATGATAGTTAGGTTAGGATATGGTAAATTATTGTTAAATGTTACTATGTTAATGTAAAAATAACAGTGATATGTTAGAAATTTTGAAAAAAAGTATAAATTAGGTACGATCTGTATGCAATGTTTAGCTTTCTTTAGCTGCTGTTAAGTATGAAATTGTTAATGTTAACTGCTTATTCGTGTTTAAGGTGTTAAGTTCGAGTTGTACATTATTTCTTAGTTCAGGTATAATGTTACGAAGTTGATGTAAAAATTTGTTACGTTAGCATATATTCCTTCGGTCAGTATGTTAATTAGGTTAGGTTATGATAATTTTTGTTAAATGTACTCATGTTAATCGTTAAAATCACTGTGAGTATGTTTAGAGCTATAACCCATATGGTTCGTTCGTTCCGTCATATATCTTGTTGTATTTCTTCTGATTGTCGACAAAAAAAATCTCATTCCTTTTGGTCTGGTTTATACACACGATTTTCGTCAGTAAGACATCTTTGCTGTGCAGGTATGATGACGTCTCACTCGGCTCCTAAGCTCATTAGTGATATCTTTACAAGGACCTTCGTAATACCTAACGATGTGGCATTTATATTTTTTCGTAAAACGAATGGAGAAGGAAATATTACCTGTATTCCATTCGGAGGTGCAAATAATAGACCTTTATTCATTTCGTGAAGAATTCATCAAGATTATCGATACCATGGTAAGCTTGGATAAGGCTAAGTTGTGTCATCTGAGGACGCCTCCATGTGAATCTGTATCTCAGAGGTGACAGTGCGAGAGGTTATAATAGAATAGAGGTTGTTTTCACCGCATCTGATAATGTTAAAAGTATTGATGTACGCAACTATTGGAAACCCCTCGATGCTGTCACATTCGCGCGTACGTGTATAGGTTTCACTGTTCATTCATCTGAAAATATTACAGCTTTGATTAAAATGAAAAACGAATTAACGTCTCATCTTAAAGAGGTCGACATACTCGAGGACTTAATTAATCTACGATATTTACAATGAAACATGTGGTTTACCATATAATGCGATATACAGGAGTGCGTTAACAACTATCAGCCTAGATACGTTTACTTCTCTCTGGAACGAGAGAATGCATGCTAATGAACCTGTGTATGCCGAAGAATGGATTAGTGCTGTAAGCGGTATTTATACTTACATCCTTTCAAAGGGTGTTGAATCTCTGGAGAAATATATATAGAACTTGCTCAATTTATGCAGAATCCTCTGTCCATTGATTAGATGAATTAATATTTTTAAAATAAAACGTATGTTTTTATGTATTTATTTAATGCTCTTTTCATTGAAAATGATATGTTATAAAAATGAAAACTTGTTTTACTTACCCCCCATGTAAACTTTATTGGTTAAGATGTTAGTGATTGCTGTTTATTCTTACGGCTGTTGTGTGTTAAGTATGTTATGTTCGTAGTTTAACTTTAACGTGGGTAAAACTTTATGTCAGCTGTTATCCTAATAGATCAGTAGATCTATAGATCATGGAGGGGGTATGGGGGGGGGAATATGGGTGGGTGGTTTGATTTACTGATTTCTGTTTTGTGATGTAAAAATTAATTGATATTTTAAATAAAAAAGAATAAAAATTTTAGTAAAAACAAAAAGTTTTAAAGAAATAAAATTAAAAATAAATGTTTTTTTTTAAAAAACAAAAAGTTTTAAAGAAATAAAATTAAAAATAAATAAAAGTTTTTTAAAAACAAAAAGTTTTAAAGAAATGAAATTAAAAACAAAAAGTTTTAAAGAAATGAAATTAAAAATAAAATTTTTTTTTTTAAAAAAACAAAAATATAAAGAAATGAAATTAAAAATTTGAAAAAAATAACTAATCAAACTAAACAATCAATGCAGTACTCGATTTTATTAATTAAATATTTACTACATCAGTTTCACCTGCTCGTTCTGTATGTATTGTTAGTTACTTTTACTGGTCTAAGTATGAAACTTTGTTATTGTTAGCAGTTTATTCGAGCGTAAGGTATGTTATGTCTTTATCATTGCACAATATATTCTTAGTTCAGTTGGTACTATGTTTCCTTTATTGATTGTGAAAACTTTGTTACGTTCCTATATATTTATTGATCATGATAATTAGGTTAGGATATGGTAAATTATTGTTAAATGTTACTATGTTAATGTAAATTACAACGATATGTTAGATATATGTTTGAGAAAGTTGTGAATAGGTTACGTTCTGTATGCAATGTTAGTTTACTTTACTGTTGTTAAGGAAGTTTTTTAATGTTAACTGTTTATTCGTGTTTAAGTTGTGTTAGATTCGTTGTGGGCATTATTTTCTTTGTTGAGTTGATGCTATGTTTGGCTTTAAATTATGCGTGAAAACTTGTTACGTTTGATATATCATTGATCAGTATGATAATTTAGACAGGGTTATGATAAAATTTGTTAATTCTACATAGATTAAAAATTCATGATAATGCTTAGAAAAAGTGTGAATAGGTTACGTTCTGTGTTCTATGTTAGTTACTTTACTGTTGTTAAGTATGGAACTTTGTTAATGTTAGCAGTTTATTCGTAGACAAGATATGTTAGGTTTTGTCATTGATCATTATATTCTTAGTTCAGATTATGGCATGTTAGCATTATTGATGTGAAAACTTTGTACATTAGCATATATTCGTTGGTCGTATAAAACGAAATATTTCGTGTATGTTATACAAAATATGACATGATCAATAGATCAATGAATCAATAGTCATAGATGGGGAGGGTGGCGAGGCTGGGGAGGGTGGGGATGGTGGGGAGAATGGGGAGTCTCTGGAGGCTGGTTTGATTTGTATAAAAACGTATTTTTTTAAGTTATAAACTTAAAAAGAATAAAAAAAATTAAAAAAAAAAAAAATTTTAATTTTTTTTTTTTAATTTTTTTAATTTTTTTTTGTTGTAATTTTTTGTAATTTAAATTTTTTTTTTTTTTTTTTACGAATTTACAACTCTCATATTCGAGTTCTACGTCCTTATAAACATATATTTTGATACTAATATAGGACTAAACGACTATTTATAATAATAATAATAATAATAATAATAATAATAATAATAATAATAATAATAATAATAATAATAATAATAATAATAATAATAAAAAAAAAACTCCAGAGGCTGAGTCGGAGTCGGGGCTGGAGTTTGAGGCAGGCTTGCGTTCGGAATCGGATGCGAAGGAGGCGCAGAAGGAGGCGATGAGGCAGGCGTTAAAGCAGGCGCTGCAGGATGCGGACTCGAATGCAAAGGCAGGGGCGGAATCGGCGTTTGAGGCGGAGCAGTGCGGAGATGGAACCGCAACCGGAGTCGCTGTAAGAGACGCTGAAGGACCTAGAGGTTGAGCGGAAGCGGAGATGGACCCGAGGGTTGAGCTGAAGTCGGGTCAAGATTGAGCTCAAGGAACTCGGAGTCAGCAACCGGAGTCGGAGTCAGAGTGCGTAAAAAACGATTCCTTACAGGAATTGTTTTCGAATCAGAATCGATTTCCTTCGGGAATCGATTCTTCGTAATAATAATAATAATAATAATAATAATAATAATAATAATAATAATAATAATAATAATAATAATAATAATAATAATAATAATAATAATAGGACGGCTGAACACCTGGCTTAATAAGAATAATAATAATCTTTATTTCCTGTTTAGGCCTAACCGAACTCGTTCTTTGGGTAGAGTCCCGTAGCCGAACATATTCAACTTAGCCTCTAAGAGGGAGGTAACCGCCTAATTATATCATCCTAGCGACTTGAAAATTTGCGTGTGATCAGTTTACATATACATAAAACATATACCAAGTTTCAGACGATATCTCTAATAGTTTTTGAGAATTCGCTGCTGGTCGCTTCCAAAACGTAACAATACTACTTACGTGTGCGTGCGTACATCTGTGTACTCCGAGGGTTGATAGAGGTAACAATAAGGATATTTTGCTAACCTCGGTAAGAATGTAGTGATCCATTCGTAATCGATGACTACTCTGTGCGGAATCAACGATGAATTGGGCAAGGTAAAGGTATTGCCACGTGTTTCCGAAGGACGTTAAGCGTACACAAACATGTACGCACGCACAAGCATATTAAAATTGAGTAACCTAAATCGTCGGTAACCTACATGCGACGCGTCCACACAACATAAACTAGTGCACCTTCAATCCTCCCGTAACTTTGAAAACGAAGCGTACATACACATAGGTTTATTTTAACAAAATAAATGTTCCTTAATCGTTTGCTCTATCATGCCCCTTCGAGTGTTGTCGCAGAGGTTTTGAATCACCCCATGTATATATTATAATATATATATATATATATATATATATATATATATTATATATATATATATATATATATATATATATATATATTTTATACAGATTACCACCACTCACGGGCTGGCCCTTTTCAAGGAAGGGGCAGAACTAAAAACCGGAAAGACCCACCCAAGCACAAGCCTTAACGCAAATTCTCTCAGGTTGTGGCGCAAGACGTGGGTCTTAAAGAGGAAGATTAAATACAGTAGGAAAAACAAAAAAGGCAAGGAGTTCACAGAACAGAAGTGGCCTGGAGAAAAGGAGGCACCACAACGACGAGTCTGGGATTTCAATGCTCACGCAAAATTCATGCAAAGGCACCCCTTGTATTGCGAGGGTGACGCAATGGAGGTGGAATGCTAGTGGCCAACTCCTCTGAGCATCCATTGTAGTACTATAGAAAAGAGATGTGAGCCACGGTCACGTCGCAGAGAATAGAGGGTCAGAGAGTTAGAAGTAAGGGGACAGTTAATTAGTCTCTTAACTTTAGACTCAACTCATTCCAATAGAAGGGTGGAGCCAGGAGCCCCAGATGTGAGAACAGTACTGCAAACAAAGAGCAAATAAGGCCCTAATATAACTGGAGTAACTGCTGTGCAGAAGAAAAAATTCCCGCATCCCCTGAACAGAACTCCAGTTTCTTTGAGGCCACCTTAGCAACCAGTGTGATAATAGGTTTCCAAGATAATTTTTTTTGTTTATGTTCAGACCAAGATTGTTTTTATTGTCCAAACAGGTTAGACGTTAGAACCGTCGAAAAAAATTAGGAAAAAGTTAGGAGTGTTTTTGAGAGTGGAGATGTTAAAGTAGTGAGTTTTCTAAAGAGTTTGAATTTACAAGGTTGTGGCAGCCCCACCGTGAAATATTATCCAGGTCGGCAAGAATAGAATCAGAAAGCTGAAGACGAGAGGTAACTCTAGATGCAAAAGAAGGGAGCAGATTTGAAATGAGTGGAAGAATGTGGAAAGTTGAGTCCATCGGCATAAGAATGAACAGAGGTAGAAGTACAGCTGAGGAGATCGTTGATGAAAAGTAAAGAATAAAGTTGAGAATAAAAACGAACCTTGAGGAAACACCACAATTAACAGGAAAGGAGGAAGAAGTCGCTCCAGTCAACGAGTGCTGATATGGAGCGATCAAAGGGAAAATTAGACAAGCAGTAAGCAAGAGAAGGGAGGAAACCCAAGGAAGGGAGCTTAGAGAGTAGCGACGCATGCCATACTCGATCAAAAGTGTTCGATATATCGAGTGCTACCACCCAAGAACTCCCCATAGTCCCTAAGGCAGAAGACAAATAAATCAGTTAAGATAGGATAGTATGTAAACCAGTTGACTCGAGCGTCGAAAGCCATACTGATGATCTGAAAGAAAGGGATATGAGACTCCAGATGATCCAGGAAATGTAGGTTGAAAGAGGTTTCAAAGATCTTAGATTATGAATTACAAGTGTAGAGCTGATAGGACGTTATAGATGTTGAGTGATTCGAATCCGAGCGTCTGCCCTTTTCTTTTGTTTTTCTCTGTGTTTATGGAGCAACTTTAATTTGCGTTCGCTTTTATATCGGCATGCACTAGAGGTGAGAATGTACTAGTATTTACCTCATATATATAGGTATTATTAATATAAATATAATTAAAATATTTATGAATATATATATATATATCATAATTCATATATATTATATTATATTAGTATATTAGAATATCATTAGATGGGCATGTTTTATATTAAGTATTTTATATTTATTGTTTATATATAGGTATATAGGTATATATCTTTGTTATTTTATATGTTATTTTTTTTTACAGGTTTTTTTATTATTAAGTAGATTATATTTGGTTATATATATATATTATATAATTATTAGATATTTATATAATACTATTATATATATTATTATATAGTTATATTTAATATAATAATATATTATATACTATTATTACAATATTATATTTTATATATATATATATATATATATATATATATATATATAATATATAAATTTATATAGTTTATATATATAGTATATATATATATATATATATATAT
>JABUQX010094078.1:0-7500 GCA_015478945.1 Trachelipus rathkii
TTAATTAATAACATTATATATATCTTATATAATTATTTATAATACATATATATATTTTATACAACTTAAAAATATTATAAATGTTACCTTTATTTATATGGCTGATTGTAAATACACTAATCACTATAAATAAATATCTACTTTAAAATAGGTATCCTCCATAATTATATTCCTAAAAGAATAGTGCCTATAGCACTTAGTATAAATTCTGACCTTATGTCAGTTAGATGTTATTATTATATATTACCTATATCACTAAAGTATCAGTTATATTATACCAGATATAGCAAATCTTATATAAGATTAGATATAACGTGAGTAAATAAGATAATAAGAAGTTATATTATATTGAAAAACTCGTAATTCACTTTAAGTTTCATTTTGTGATTAACTAATAGTGTATATTGTAACAATGGTGTAAATATGGGCTAGTTTTAATACATAGCAAAAAACCATTTAGTATTACTCACTATATAAATAAGTATATTTTTATTATTATATTTTAAAGTATTTATCTGTTATTTATTAATAACTTATTTCATATATTCATATTAATTTATTTTAAAGATTTTAGATATGTATAATATTTATATAATCATATATACCTAACTAGTAGTTATTTAATATAGTATATATATAATAGATACCTATAGTTATATAATATTATATATTTATATATATATATATATATATATATAATATATATATATATTATATAGTATATATTATATTTATAATATAATTAATTATAATTATATTATATATGATATATAGTAATGTATATAGTATAGGTATATATATTATATATTATTATTATATATACTATAATACTATATAATTATATATATATATATATATATATTTAATTAATATTTTTAGTGTATACTTAGTTTTTCTAAATATATTAATATAATTTTATATATACTACCAGAGTGAGGTATCTAGATAATTACTTGAGAGTGGGAGTATGTGGATATACATATCAGTTATGCTAGTTAGAAAATTAATATTAGCATTATAATATTACTATTATATAAGTGACGACCCGGTTGAATAAAGTTATCTTTTATCTATTTATGGGAGCGTTATTTAGAGTATAGATTTTTATAGTGTAGAGTTATACATTATAGAGTTAATATATATATTTTTGTATTCACTTATAATGAATAGTGTGTTAGTGTGTTTTTGTAGATCGTTATCACAATTGTTTATATATTAGAAAAGTTCACAATCCTCTCTGAGTATCATAAGTTGAAATAAATTATAATTCATTTTTACGTATTATTCGTAGAGAGCGAGGTTTTAAAGTTTTGGAAGTTATTAAAAATTAATAAGTATACTATAGAATTTTCAATTTTTTTAAATTTATTTTTATTCTATCTTAGTCTTATGTTCATTTTTATGATGTGAATTTTTGAGTAGTTATAAGTTGTTAATAGTAATGAGTTTTAAGTTATTATTATTTATTCAGTGTTATAATATAAAGTAATATATAGTACGTAATATATATTTATTTTATATATATTATATTATATAATATTAATAATTTTATTTACTTAAACTCATTTTGTTTAAAAAAATTTTGATATTTATTTTACAATATTATATATTTTTTTTAATTTATCTTAGAAAAATTTGAATAAAATTTATTAAAATAAATTTTATATTAATAGTGTGTATCAGTAAATATGTGAGGTATAGTAGGTTATAGATATTTTTAGATATATATTTTAGACTTATTAATATATATACTATAATATATATAGTTATTATATATAATATTATTATTTTATTTAATAATTTAATATTTTAATTTAGCTTGCTATAATAATTACTTTTTTTTGTTAATGAGATTATATATTATAGGTTAGATTATTTAATAATTTATTAATCTAATATATAATCACTATAATTATCTTCTTCTTGTTTTAGTCGTAGTTTTTTTTATTAGTTATTCCTATGATTCTTATTATATTATACCACTGGTGTGAGTAGAGTATAGAGTGATGTTATATATTAAAATTATAAGATGTAGTGACAGATATATATTATGAGAGAAAGCATTTAGGATATAGAGCAGCCATATTCAAGTAGGCTGCTATTATACCAAAAATTACCTATAATCTAGAGTCCGTCATGACTTAAACTCTAAACTCATCTTTACTACTATCTGATTAATATTCAACTCTATATCTAACTATATAACTGACATATCGTTAACTCCGGGCACGATTACTATTAGTTTATCTCGAAAGGGGAAATAGGAGTCAAAAAAATTCATACCCTATTGTTACTAACATATTTATTATACCTCATCGTATCTATTTTATATATATTAAATATGTCTTAATATAATAGTAACTTATTTCAGTAATTTATCCCGTATCATGAGGTTGATAGGATAAGTGTATTATTACCTAACGCCGGTATATTGTGAGTAATAATACTAAAGCTGTTAGAGTCTGATTTTGTAATTACTCGGACCTCGGTACTACATTATATTTCTATATATAATAATCCATTATAATACCTGTAATACTACTCACGTTATTATAATATAATAATATATAATATATCATATATTATACTAATATATTATATATATCATATATGTATATTATAACTATATTAAATAATCTATATTATTACTCATATAATTTATGTTATCTCTGAGGAAACTCTAGAAATTAATACTCCTTAATATTATACACGTAATAGCGCACTGGTAGGCCTAATAATTACTTTTCTATTTCACTCTAGCATATACTATTCTTCTATAGGTAATACAAGTAATGAGATGGCTATTGTTGAGCACTTATATATATATTACTATAACTGTTCTTATATTTAACAGAACATAAGTATTTATTCTCAATACACTCATTATCTTTATACATATTGTAAATATATAATTATATATATATATTAGCAGAACGTTCTCTTAATACGAGCTACTATTAGATTTAAATATAAATATTTATATATATATTCATACTAATATATACCAATAATTAAGTAAACTAGAGTAAGGCGTCTACTTATACTATTAAGCAGGATTTCAATGTACACAACACGTAGAGAGATAATTAGTTAGGGATCTTCACACTCTCACTAATATAGTATAATCACTGATTTTATCGAGGTGGGGAAGTAAGGCTCGAATCATTCATTCACATTCGCATAATATCTAGATATCTGAAGCAATACTAATTTAAAATAATATAATATTTATTATAAGAGGCGCTACACAGCTTGCGCGAATAAACTTCAAAACTTAAATACCTAATATATAAATACCTAATATTCTTGAGATAAACTAACTCTCAATTAAGTAACTTACATAATAGTATAATAGTGATATTTTCAACTAGGCACTAAGTGTATAACTCAAATTCATGCAATTCTATATATTAATTAAGTTCACACTAATACTCACATCTTTTATCCTTTACCACCCTCTCTACATTTTAGTAGTATTTAATATTATTAAATATATATATATAAATATTAATATTATATGTATATGCTTGTGCTATATCTATAATATATCTCTTAACTTTAAAATACTATTTATTACTATCTTCATTAAAAGATTATACTCACTCAATTACCAGCCTATGCGTTTTTATTTTATTCTGGAGCACCTTTATAGATCAGAGAGTAGGTGAGTATGATATGATTAAGGGAATTGAGGAGAGTCAGTTATGCATTCATTACTCGATTATATAACTATATATAATTGGGAGTATAAATATAGTAAACTAGAGAGAGCTTATGACTCACTGATGATATATGACTTATAATAAATATCTAGGTATTACTTAATCTAGGCCTAAGTATATTAATTATCTGTGGATTGGAGTTATATATATTTTGATATCATCATAAATCCCTTTCTATATTTCCCACTAATAAAGTTCGAAGAAAATTCTATTTCATACGTGGGATCTGTAAACCCGCGAGAATTTGGGAATATGTCGAGTTGAGATAGGTGTATATAGTCGCTCACGTTCCTTAATTTTATTCAAGGTAAGACTCTTTTGTACTATTTTCTTCTTCCAATTTCCAATACGTGCGCTCGCACTTTGTTGTGTTACCAGTAATAGCACTGTTCTCACTCGTGTATTTTAACTTATTTCACTATGTTTTTATTAAAGTAGTACAATATTTTTGACTTGTGAGACTTGTGAGACGAGAGTGTGAGTTTTAAGAAGAATAGAACAAATAGTATTCTCCAAGTGTCGTAGCTTATTCATCATGCTTAGAAGATGCTATAGATTTTCTATAATAATAATAAATTTATATTATAAATATTTAATAGATATAATGTCATTAAAATAAGAGTGAAATTAATTTACTCTTCGACGAGCATAAAGCGGTGGCTTGAGTGGATCAAACGAAAACAGTGCGCTTATTATCTCTCTTTCTTCTGAGAGAATCATATCACTTTAAACTTAGAGAGAGAATAATAATTAATTCTTTTCTTGGATATTCTCGCCGAAATAAACATCTATAACATCTTATGTATAAACATGACTACTTGACACCTGTACACTCTTCATTCGTTATTTACTGGAGAAAACTATACGAGAAAATGAATACTGAATTGGCTCAAGAGTTTTTGTTGAGCCAATATACGATCTACAATTTACAACAAACACTGCGAAAATAAGTCACGAGTCACAAAATTCTCTCCTGATAAGATCTATATTTCCACTATTTTAACAGTCTAACTCGAGGCTAAACACACTCCATTAGTATAGATATCAGTAATTTCTACTGTCCATATAATGAACTTTAGCCTCCTCACTCGGCTTTAGCACCTTCTCATCACTCTCGAGGGGTTCACTATATTAATAATTAGCCCTTTGTGAGACCTTGATATTATAATAGTAGACAGTATGATCGAGGATTAGAGTGTACATTATAGGGAGTCACTCTTTGAGAATTAATATAATGCTAAACTATTTAAATAGGATATATAAAGAAGACCAAGAGGTGCGGAGGGTATAGGGCTATTACCTAAGGCCACGGATGGCTCCTTCATACCCTAATGATTTTGAGGAGTAGTGCTTCCGATGCATAATGGCCCATTATAAGTTACCCTATACTGTCGTTATTCATAACCTATATCCAGGGCTGATAAGCGATCTTCCTGCTACTAACTCGGTTCAAGATGGATCTAATCTAACACTAATTCAATTGCCGAGTAGTGTTGGAAAGCAGCCTCCACATAGCTATCGAGTTAACATCCATATGACAACTATCCTATATCTTTCGTAAACAAAAAGTTGATATGCACTTAACCTGTTAATTCGATCCTTGCTAACTATCAGAACAATTCTCTCTCTCCTTATATTTTTTTTTTTTAATCATCTATTACACTCTTATCTAACATCTCAAAAGTCCATTCATGTGAACTATATAATAAAACGGTAAATAGTAACTTATAAAGGATTATGTTGTAACCTCTTCATTAACGTTTAAAACACTTTCATCAACAAGAGGTTTTGTTGTAGCGAATACAATCTTATCTCTCGCTTTTTCTATGACGTATCGCCAGTTAGCGAAAAATGGAGGCATTGCCTCGGCTCAAAGCAGAAGGATGTCGATGGGAGAAAACGTTCGTCTCTGATTTACATCGCCGAGTTTCGCTGGCTCGCACATTCTCTGAATTTTGCGAGTAAGCGAGTTAATGATATTGACAGAAAATTCTGTTTATAAATAGTATTTATAAAATATAATTTTTAAATAACTATATACATTTAATATATATATAAGATTACTTGTTCGTATAGACAAATAATATTTTAATAAAAGATTAAATAAAATTAATTTAGATAAAACATTCTAAAATACTTAACAAGGAAGTTAATTAACTTAATAGTTATATATGATATGTCGATATAATAGATGACATTTCATAAATATTATCGAACTATGCATAACCGAATATACCATGTAACAGACTCCCAGATTAGAATAACGTTTTTTAATACATAGAAGTAACTTTTTAGCAGGAATAATCCTATGTCAGGTAATGTAGAATGTATATATATATATAAGTAGTATATATATCTTACAATACCAATGTGAGAAATACTTTATTATATTTTTATTATACTATATATATAATACTATCCACGTAATATATAATAATATACTCTATATCTCATACCTTATGTATTCGTGTTTGTTTGTTACTTTTATATCCTCTACATTATTTATAATATATTATATTTATCTATATAGTATTCTATCTCTTCTCATATATATATAATATATATATTATAATATATATAACTCTTATATATATAGGTATGTAGGTAACCAATTATAAGTGAGTAGAAAATCTATTTGAGACTTTTAATCTAAAACTTTATTTTATGCAGACAAATAGTAATTAACTATTAATATGTATAGATAACCTAACCAACTGACCCCGTATTTAAAACATAAAACAAAATTCACAAAAAAAAATTTCCACTATTTATTTTTAAAATGTAATTCAATTTTAAAAGACGCTTAATACTACTGTCGAAAACCTAGTAGTTCTTGATAACTATTATTTAGGCTGTTGCCAGATTTTCTAATGGTAATATCACTATGAAGAAAAAAGCGATAATTTTTTCGTACATTACATTTTGTAATATATTTTTAGAATTAACCGAAAAAAAGTTAGTATTTTTGAAACTATAGACTTTTTGAAAAATGAGAATCAATTCATTACTTTACAAATTATTTATAACTATTCTATATTTTATTCAACCTATATAGAATGTATTGGAATAAAAAAATTGGAAAATTTTTTTTAATTTTTTATTTTATATATAATAAATTAACTTCGAGAGACGTCTGCTTAGTCGCGGTTCTTTTTTTGGTTATAACCATTTTTGTTAGATCTTTGTCAAATCTCTAATTAAGGTTTTCGAACGAGAAAAGAAAACGAAACTATTTTTTTATTGGGTAATACTTAGGTATAGGCATCACATTTTGGTGATTATAATTTTAATGCGCGTTTGGCTTTGGCGTGAATAGTCCTTCCAAAAAGCCGCTATAACACGAATTATCTCTCCCACTTTCCCATTTGATTTGTTAAATATTCTTCCAAACGGAAGGAAATTTCCTAGCGAAATCTTGAAGATTTCTTCTTATTCCTTGCCTCTTTCTCGTAATGTTGCCTATGTGATTTTGTTCTTAGCACTTCCTAAGAATGTTTTTATTTTTATAATGTTTGGTTTTTATAATAATGTCAAATCGTCTAAACCTAATTGTTTTCTTTTTTAATGTTTTTAAGTTTTCGAACCACTATTTTATTTTCGAAATATATTAATTTAATGTTATTTCTATGAACTGGTGAATATATAAATTATAAAAATTTACATAAATTGCGTCGAACAATAACTCTCTTATCTGGGGGTTAGAATTCTCGGTGTGACGTCCCTTTCACCTTATCCGAAACATATGCACTATATAGCATTTATATATATATTAAACGCT
>JABUQX010094078.1:20000-28951 GCA_015478945.1 Trachelipus rathkii
ATTATTCTAAGCAGATTCCCCTTATTGTCATTCTTAACCTTTGCGCTTCCTTCCAGAAGAGCTTCCTATTCCCTTGTAAGTCTCCAAACTGTTCATTTACCTCTTTTTTCCTCCTACGTATGCATCTTTTAATATTACTTTTTTCCTCCTTATATAATTCCAAACACTTTTCTTTAATATATATATATATATATATATATATATATATATATATATATATATATATATATATATATATATATATATATAGGTATATATATATATATATATATAGTGGACATAGTATACATATATATATATATATATATATATATATATATATATATATATATATATATATATATATATATATATATATATATATATATATATATATATATATAGATCTTTTTATAATATATATATATATATATATATATATATATATATATATATATATATATATATATATATATATATATATATATATGTTATATATTATATATTACAGTGGCGCATCCAGGGGGCCAGGGAGGGCCAAATTACACCTCCCGAAATTTTCTCTAGATACTCAAAAATTAAGTATCATATCTATCAATATAATGCACAGAGGTTAAATTAATTTTATATAATTCGTCGCTGTCAGGAATAAATCTCGTTACTAAACTTGAAGCCATCAGAGAAAATGCAACACAGAATTTCAGCAGATTTTTGAAGAATGTGTAAGCGTATCTGAATCTGAGCTGGGTATTGAAATGTACCAAGAATTAACAAGTTCCAAAAATACAGATCCAACATTCCTACTTCCTACCCACAAACTTATTATTGTACATCCATTTTATACCATTTTTGGATAATATCAGCATTAGTAGAGAGGTTTTTAAATCATAAAGAGATTATTTCTTCCTTGCAATTTGTCATACTGAACAGGTGTAATGTGTCATATGAGAAGATAAAAGATTGTATAACATTTTACAAGGAAGACCTCGAAAGCCTAATAGAAGATTTATTAAAAGCAGAATGTTTATGGAAGTTGGAATGGCATCACAGCACAGATTGTCCAAAAACAGCAATAGACGGACTATTAGTTTTTGTTCTCAGTCACAATTTCTAAATATTTACATCTTGTTGCAAATACTGGCAATTTTACTCGTGTCTCTTCAGCAGAAAGAAGCTTTTCAACATTAAGATTTGAAAGCTACTTGAGAAATACTATTGAAGATGAAAGACTTACTGGACTTGCTCTCTACATACATCGAAATATTGACATAAAACTGAAGATGTTATCTCGGATTTTGCTCACTCTCCCGTATGATTAAAGTTACCAATTTAGGGTAAGATGATTTTAGTAATTTATATTAAATTTTATTCCCATTTTTTTCTTAGAAATTTAATATTTGGTCCTTCCATTCTGATATAGTATATATAGTTATATAGTTATATATATATATATATATATATATATATATATATATATATATATATATATATATATATATATATATATATATATATATATATATATATATATATATATATATATATATATATATATATGTATATATATATATATATATATATATATATATATATATGTTGTTATTATAAGAAATTTTTTTTGGCCCCCCCCGAAAAAAATTTCTGGATACGCCACTGTATATATATATATATATATATATATATATATATATATATATATATATATATATATATATATATATATATATATATATATATATATTTAGGAGAAAATTTATACATATAGATTATTTTTAGTATTAGTGTTGTTATTTTATACATACATACATATTATTATTGTTATATTATTATTAGTATTTTATATTATTATATTATTATATTATAAAAATATTATGATAAAGAAATATATGTTATTATTTCAGATGACTAGCATTCTTATTATATATATATGAGTTATTATTATATTATTATTATTATTATTATTATATATATATATATTTATATATATACATATATTATTATTATATATATATATCTTTTATTAACATATAGTTATTATAATTTTATATTTTAGATATAAATATATATATATATTATATATATACATATATATATATATATATATATTATTATTATATATATTATTATATATATATATAGCATATATATATATATATATATATCCTTATAAGCAACACGGTCCAGATAATTTATATATATATATATATATATATATATATATATATATATATATATATATATATATATATATATATATATATATATATATATATATATATATATATATATATATATATATATATATATATAATACTAAAAGTAAATGATATTTTGAATAAAAAGGATCAAAAAATTTTAAATACAAAAAAAAAAAAAATATTTATATTTAAAAATATCGTACTTTTTACGCATCGTACGTTTGGTTCCCAAGACACAGCGACGTCTCGGGATATTTTCTGTGGTGCAAAAAATCTTACCTGAAAAAAAAAAAAGAGAAACATTGTTACGGCAAAGTAGATCCATGTTGGTTATGTCGAAATTTACTGTATCGTCGATCCATATAGGTTAGGTTGACTTTTATTGCATCGTTGATCCATATAGGTTAGGTTTCGTCTTACTGCCCTCTAAGTTCAGGTTTTGACATGTTTTGTTATGTATTCACATTACCATTCGGGGGTGATCCCCATCTCTAGATTCACACCCTTCAGGGGCGCATCCCCTAGATTTCTGAGGTGTGATGTGTTGCTTTATGATACTCTTATTAATGAAAACTGCTTATCTGTAAGTTAGTACGTTATGCAATATTACTATGACAGTGTGAAATTAACACTGATTTGTTAGAGAAATGATGAGTTTCGTAAGATATTACTGTGTTAACTGACGATGATGTGTTAGAAACGTGAGCCTAGGTTAAGTTTTTGTTGAGTAATGTTAGGTTTGCCCGAGAATTTTGCTGATGTCTGCCTTTATTCAAAGTTCAAATGATGTTATACTTGAAAACGAGACACTTTGATGAAGATAGTGTCAATTCATAGTCAAGATGCTGGTATCTTTGATAGATTGGTCACTTTGTTAAGGGATTTTGTTAGATAATACTGCTTTAACTGTTGCTGATATGCGGGAAAAGTGGGGACACATCGAGTATTGTATGACCTGTTAGCTACTTTACCTTACGTGAGTTTCAGGATGTTAGCTGATTATTCATACGTGAGGTATGTTAGGTTTGCCCTTTGTACATTATATTCTTAGTTCAGGTTATGATATGTTAGCTTTATTGATGCTAAAACTTTGTTGTGTAAGCATATATTCGTAGGTCAGTATATAAAGAACTTATTTTTATGTTATATTTATCCAAAATGATACTCGAAATATGACTTGAATCAATAGATCAATAGATCATAGACGGGTGGGTGTGCAGGGACAAGAATGGTTTGATTTACTGATTCTGTTTACTGCTTTAAAAATCAGTAAACTATTACGCTTTACTGCGATATTTTATTTAAAGTACTTATTTTTATGTTATGTCTGTGTAAAACTTTGTTATTTTTATGTTATGTTTGGTTAAAACTTTATGTTTGCAATTATTCGTTGGGGATTAGGATATTTTTACGATGAATTTTTGTTAAATATTACGAGTTGATGTAAAAAATTTGTTACGTTAGCATTATATTCGTTGTCAGTATGATGATTAGACAGGGTTATGCTAAATTTTTGTTAAATATTACCATGTTAATGTAAAATTAACATTGGTGCGTTAGAGTTATGCTTGAAAAAGTGTGAATAGGTTACGTTTTGGACGCTGTGTTAGGTACTTTACTGTTGTTAAGTATGGAACTTTGTTAATGTTAGTAGTTTATTCGAGCGTAAGGTGTGTTAGGTTTGTCGTTGTACATTATATTCTTAGTTCAGGTAATGTTATGTTAACTTTATTAACGTGAAAACATTGTTACGTTGGCATATATACGATGGTTAGTATATAAAGAACTTATTTTTTGCGCTATGTTTATCCGAAATGATACTCGAAATGTGACCTGAATCAATAGATCAATAGATCAAAAGGTCATGGATGGGTAGGTAGGGATGTGATTTATCGCTTTAGGATCGGTAAACTATTACACTTTACTATATTTTATTCGAAGAACTTATTTTTACGCCATGTTTGGATAAAACTTTGCTATGTATGCAATTATTCGTTGGTCTGTATGATAATTAGACATGTTTATGATAAATTTTTTTTTGTTAAATATTACTGTGTCAATGTGAAATTAATATTGATATGATAGAGATATGTTTGAAAAAGTATGAATAGGTTACGTTTTGTACGCTATGTTAGTTACTTTCTTTTTTTTCTTTTTTCTTTTTCTTTTTTCTTTTTTCTTTTTTTTTTTTTTCTTTGTCTTTCTTTCTTTTTTTCTTTCTCTTTTTCTTTTTTTTTCATTTTATTTTTCTTTTTCTTTCTTTTTTTTTTTCTTTTTTCTTTTTCTTTTTCTTTTTTCATTTTTCTTTTTTTTCATTTTTATTTTTTTCTTTTATTTCTTTTTTCTTTTTTCATTTTTCTTTTTTCATTTCTTTTTCTTTCTTTCTTTTTTTTTCTTTTTTTAATTTTTCTTTTTCATTTTTCTTTTTTTCTTTTTTTCATTTCTTTTTCTTCTCTATATAATGATAATAACGCTGATACCCTTGATGAGTTTACAACCCATATATATGAAATGTGATCTGAATCAATAGATCAATAGATCAAAAGGTTATGAATGGATGGACAGGTAGGGGACAACCTGGACGGGTGGTTTGATTTACTGATTTCCTGATTTAAAATCAGTAAACTCTTACACTTTACTATGATATTTTATTCGAAGAACTTATTTTTGTGTTATGTTTGGATAAAACTTTGTTATTTTTATGTTATGTTTGGATAAAACTTTGTTATGTTTGCAATTATTCGTTGGTCAGTATGATAATTAGGTAAGGTTGTGATAAAATTTTTGTTAAATATTACGATGTTAATGTAAAAAACTTTGTTACGTCAGCATATGTTCACTGGGCAGGATGATAATTAGACAAGGTTATGGTAAATTTTTTGTTAAATATCACCATGTTAATGTAAAATTAACATTTATATGTTAGAGATATGCTTGACAATGTGTGAATAGGTTACGTTTTTTGTATGCTATGTTAGTTCCTTCAATGTTGTTAAGTATGGAACGTCGTTAATGTTAGCAGTTTATTCGTGTTTAAGGTATGTTAGGTTTGTCATTGTGCATTATATTCCTAGTTCAGATGATGTTATGTTAGCTTTATTAAGGTGAAAGCTTTGTCACGTTAGCGTATACTCGTTGATCAGTGTATAAAGAACTTAATTTTACGTTATGTTATGTTTATCCAAAATGATACTTGATGTGTAACTTGAGACAATAGAATAATAGATCATAGAAGTGGGAGGGTGGAAGGGGGATGGGGTGGGTGGTTTGATTTACTGATTTACTGTTTTAGGGTGTGTAAAAATGCAAATTTTTTAAGTTATAAACATAAAAAGAATAAATTTTTTTAGAAAAAATATATTTTAAACAAAATAAATAAAAATAAATAAAATTTTTTTTTAAATATATATATTTTTAAATAAACAAAAATTAAAAAGAATTAAAATTTGAAAAATAAATTTAAATAAATAAAAATTACAATAAACATATATATTTTGTTAGGTTTACTAATGTATAAACTTTATTATATAAAAAAAAATATATATATATATATATATATATATATATATATATATATATATATATATATATATATATATATATATATATATATATATATATATATATATATATATATATATATATATATATATATATATATATATATATATATATATATATATATATATAATATATATATATAAATATATATAGTTATATAAAAAGATATATATATATATATAAATCTATAGCTCACGAAATATAGATATTATATTTATATATATATATATATATATATATATATATATATATATATATATATTATATTTTGTTAGGTTTACTGATGTTAAAACTTTGTTATGTTAGCATTTACGCGTAGTTCAATTTGTTAATTAGGTTATGATATAATAATCATCACTATGTTAATATTAAATTAACATTGGTATGTCGTAGTTGCTATAGAACAGTGGTTCCCAACCTTTTTGAGGCTATTACCCATAAAGACGGTTAGATATTAGCAAATACCCCCAAGAAAATTTAGTTTAAAAGCAAATTAGCTTTAGCTATTGCCTTTTTTTCTTTAAATTGTGAAAAGTAAATATTATTTTTAATTAATTTTAATCATTCAAACAAAGAAAACACCTGTTTTTTTAGCAATTTATTATTAAATCAAGAAATAATGTTGAAAAATAATGTAAGAAGTAATGAGACGGTTGATATTGCTTAGTTTTAACAATTTATTTAATATTTGGTGCAGCTTCGGCCAATGCACATCGTAAGTCGTGCTCCAAGTTCAATCGGTTCCTTGCTTTTTTCAGTCACCATTGTCGAAAATACACTTTCACGCCTGTAATTTGTAGCGAATGGGATCAGTATTTTCAAGTCTTTTCCCGATAATAATGGATACTCGTCACTAATCTTTCCCAAAATGTGTTTTTTCAGTGTGTTGTCTTCAATTTCAGTATCTGGAAATATTCCTTCATCCACTGAAAAGGGTCTTAGCACACAAGCATTTACTTGGCGATTTTCCAAATCAGGAAAATATTTGCTGATAGAATGTACTCTGATGACAAGTGGAGAGTTATTTGATCTGTGAATGAGCATTTTTCATTTCTTCCGTCGAGCACCATTGTTAGTTCTGGGAACATCGAAACATCCTCAACTCCAGCTCGGCGTTGGTAAAGCTGCAATTTGCGAAGAAGGCAACCTTATCTTGAGCTGTTAAAATATTCGTCATATTCCCTTGCAAGGTGAAGTTAAGCGTATTTATTTCTCCGAAGAAATCCGCAAGATATGCCAGTTTGGAAATAAATTACATTATCTGTTATTTTGGCGTGTAACTCTTTCTCCTTATCCTTATCCGGTTTTTTCATTTCCAGAAACAAAGCAATTTCTTCTCGAGGCTCGAGCACTCGGTGCAACACCTTGCCCCGTGATAACCAACGCACTTCTGTGTGGAATAACAGCATGTCGAATTTGCCTCCAAATTTTTATCGTATCCAATCATCGTATCCAATCATGCGCATAACAAACAGGCAAACAATTATTTATTTAAGCCAAATGAGTGAAATCCCAGCTTAGATTCTTCGCTACAAACGGCCGTGAGAGAGTGCGAGTACTTTGTAAGCGATATTAAAAAGCATAAAATTATTTCACTCACCTGCTTTTGGTTCTCGTCAAAACAAATCAAAATATGTTCAGAAGCTAACAAAATCGGCGAGATCAATCACACATGCACATCACACATTGGTCAGTGGGCGGCGGGTGAACGAACAACGATCTAGCCGAGATGCGTTGCAGGCTTGTATTCGTATTTTAGGTAATAAATTTGTTACCTAAACTTTTCTAATTCACTAACTAACCACTAATGATTAGTGATTAGGTAGTTAGTTAGATCTGATACAGATAATTTTGTTAATAATTTTGTTTTGTGACTGTGCGATGATCTAATACTTGTACCTATCTTTACCTCTCGGAAAATCCCATTTTACCCCTTTGGGGGTAATTACCCCCAGGTTGGGAATCACTGCTATAGAACATGTGAGATTGGTAAGTTTGGCAACTGCGTATCTGACTGAGATAATTTGACAACACTGTATAGATTAGCATTTATTCGTTGATTAGTATGATAGATAGGTTATGTCATGATAAATTTTTGTTAGGTTTTGTTGAAAATTACTATGCTAATGTTATAAAACATAAAGACAATAGCAAAAACATAAAATGCTTTTAATAAATTTGTTATATTGACCCTGTGACAAACAAGAATCAAATGTATTGCGTAATGTTTCGAAAATGAATCAAACAAGAATCATAGGTATTGCTTAATGTTTCGAAAAATGGGAGGAGTTTGAACAATTTCTCGACTTGTATCTAATAACTCTAATGAAACAGGAAATACAAATACAAAAGTGAAACGAATTGCTCGTAAGACCTGGGTTTGAAAATACAAATACGAACAGAAAATGAATCGAATGTAAAGCCTGAACATGAAAATACAAACACGAACAGAAAACGATTAGGGTATAGAGCCTGTACATGGAATTATTTGAACCAATATGGTTCGTTCGTCCGTCATATACTTGTTTACTTTCTTCTGATTGGTCGAAAGAAAGAATCTCATTACCTTTTGAGTCTGTTTATACACACGATTTTCGTCAGTAAGACATTTTTCGCTGTGCTGGTATGATGACGTCTCATTCTGCTCCTAAGCACGTTAGTGATATCTTTACGAGGACCTTCGTAATACCCAACGATGTGGCATTTATATTTTTTCGTAAAACGAATGGAGAGCGATATATTACCTGTATTCCAGTCGGAGGTGCAAATAATAGACCTTTATTCATTTCGGTTGAAGAATTCATCAAGATTATCGATACCACGGAAGCTTGGATAAAGGCTAAGTATGTGTCATCTGATGCATCGCCTCCTGGTGAAATATCTATCAGAGGTGACAGTGTGAGAGGTTATAATAGAATAGAGGTTGTTTTCACCGCATCTGATAATGTTAAAAGTATTGATGTACGCAACTATACAAATATTGATGCTGTCACATTCATGCGTACGTGTATACGTTTCACAGTTCGAACATCTGAAAATATTACAGCTTTGATTAAGATAAAAAATGTATTAACATCGCATCTTTAACGATATTGACATACTCGAGGACTTGCTAAGAATACGGTTGAAGCGGCGCACGAAACCAGAAAGCATTTCTAATGATAAATGCGAACGGTTAAACACCCAATTCCGATAACCGGAACGAAGTACAAC
>JABUQX010094079.1:0-12500 GCA_015478945.1 Trachelipus rathkii
TTATATATATAATTTATATTATTATATAGCTATATTATATAGTATATATAAATATATATCTTTATATATATATATATATTATTAATTAGTTTATA
This sequence comes from Trachelipus rathkii, assembly GCA_015478945.1. Classification (NCBI taxonomy): domain Eukaryota; kingdom Metazoa; phylum Arthropoda; class Malacostraca; order Isopoda; family Trachelipodidae; genus Trachelipus; species Trachelipus rathkii. The sequence continues at coordinate 96 of JABUQX010094079.1, forward strand.
TTATATTTTTATTTATATTATTAATATATACCTATTATATATATATGTTATATATAATTTGTATTACTATTTATATTATAATTATATTATTATATTATTATATATTTATATTTATATTACTTATATTATATTCAGCAATTATTCCGTAATTATATAATATTGTGAGCTATCCAACAAGTCTTATTTTCTTACCTAAAATCTAGTTATAACTAACTTGTTTTTGTTTATATTTTTGTTGTTGTTATTTATAAAGCACTACGTACTAATATATAAAGATACTATCAGCATGATAATAGCAGATTATATATGACTCACCACCTATAGTATGTCAGAGAGTATTCTCAACTAAACTATATATCATATTTATGCTACTAGTTAGTTAGTAGGTAGTATCTAAGGGAGGTAGCCTATCCCTTAATATTATGTGGAATACTTAGAGATATGCAAAACTCTGTTCAACACAAACAAAAATGTTTTTTTCTTAGTATAGTCTGTTTTATTTTCTTTTTTTGTTAGACCTCTCAAGATTTAATGTGGTCACGTTTCTCGTTATGACGATATATGTCTCAACCTCATTTACGTATAAACTCATGAATAAAAATTTTGTTCTCTCATTTCATCTTTCTGCTTTTCTTTTAGGTTTCATTAAACCTAATTATAGACATTTTCACCCTTCGCGCGAAAATATTATTCTCTCCTCCTCTCTCTCGCTATTCTCATCCTTTCTTATCTCTCTCCGCTCATCTCTGCTAATCATCTCTCTCTCTTCTCTCTCACCATCGTGTCTCGCAATATGCATCCTCTCCTTCTCTCTCTGCTTCTCCGGTCCTCCATACCAGCGGATTCATTGCCACTCTCAGTCAAACCTACTCATCTCTTCTCTAAGAGCCGATATATATAATAGTTATGGTAAAATATACTGCTATTACTAAAGTATATATATATAATTAAGTATTCTGTACCTACCATTTATATATATACACCAATTTGTTTTAGCTTACCCACTATATCATCTACTTAAATAATGAGTAGCAAGTTATCACTGCTTTAAATACTTATCTTATAATAAGTATAGGTCTAAACGTGAAGTAAGGTAGCTAATATATTAAGAATTTTCCGCAATAAAGTAAGTACTAAATACATAAATATCATACGTATATAGTATATATATCGCCAGCCCTATATAATAGAAGGATTATTATATACTATTTATATATTATTATATCATTATTATTCAACAATAGTATTATCATATACGATTATTAATATATATATATATATTATTGATCATGGTGTTATATTTATATCACGAGTTATACCTGTGCAGGGCGTGTGGCGTAATTAAGTCTTCCTCTTGATATAATATATATTAGATTATCTACTTGATATATATATATATAATATACGTATATATATATATATGTTTATTAATATTGATGAAAAGGTATATATTGTGCCAGATAATTTCTAAAATTAATATAAAAGAAAGTTAAAATATATATATTACAGCACGCGAATCAATTGCTGGACATTTTAGCTATTATATATATATAAAGCGTCAATATACGATTAAGGTCACGCGGTATATAGGTTATAGAGCGATATATATATATAGGCTAAGGATTAATATATAAAGTATATATTATAAACATTTATATATAATATTATATATATAATTAATAAATATATGTAATATACCCCTATACTAATATAGCTAATAGTCAGTCTTTATAATTCATTTTACTATCTACGTTAAATCTCAATAGAGGGTTATATATATTATATACTAGATATATGAATATAATATAATAGGTAGTTTTACGATAATACCATTCTTCTGGAGTCTGTAGCTAGCGTTGACCATCTATCATCTATCTCACCCTATATATTTCCGATAATGCCTTACAATATCGTAACTGCTTTGGATAATTTTCGATATTTCTATATGCATCTTCTGACACTGCTTTATATGTTGTAATTATGCAATCACACCCGTCAACCTCAATTTTTGATAATTTTTCCGTCCCGTATTCCTCTTGAAGTAATAAAGAGCTTAACAATTTTTTTTTTTCCTATTAAAGTAAGAATGAGGTTCTCTTGTCAGATAAGATATTCGTTATTGAATGTTTTTTTAAACCATATATACTTTTGATATTGCAGCATACTACTTCATTTGTTCATGAGTAAGATTTTTTCTTTCATTGATTTAGAAACTCTTAAGAATGCTATTATCACTGAGAGATTTAATATCACTTCTCACTAAATAAAGATGGACTAATTAAACTTTTAATAAAGAGTAGCATTCGATCTATATATGTAATATCCGGATTAAACCACGTCTATACACATAAACTTAAATGAACAAGATTTGAATGAGTACGTATTCTGTGACATATACTACCATTCAGGGTTAGCTTATTTCAAGTTATTATTTATCGAGCTAGAAAATATATAACCAGGACTTTCGAAACTGATATTAGTTTTTATACTAATTTTGTTGTCCTATATTTTTTATATGAGAGGTGTTTCTGTAGCAGCAAATATAACATTGGGCAGATGCATATCTTGGGGAAAACCTAAAGCAGATATATGAAGAGTTTTGTTGTAGTCTAGTAAATAATATTTTTATGTCTGATTCTCACTAATAGAAACAAAGTTTTACCTCAACACGAAAGGAGAGACTAGGTAAGAGAGTAGTTAAATATTGGTGGTGATGAGATTGTGTCCTCGGTAGATGATAGAAATAACAGGGTTGGAGCGATTGCAATATACTACAGGGTTGTAAAATATGAACAATACAAGTAATTCTGTGGGTCAGCAGATCCAAAGAAGTGTACCTATACAACCATGAGATTGAGAGGCTAGGAGTTGCTACGATCCACAATAGTCATAGGATATTAGATTATTCATCAGTATACTAATGCAAATCTCATGTGAGAGATTATAATTTTATTCCCATACACTCTAACGAGCTCTTAACACGTATTATCAAACCGCTCGAGTTGTTTATCTGAGGTCATAGTACCTTCAGCGATAATTGTTTCTGTCAATTCGAATCGACCAACAGCTCTATCACTCCTGAGTTATAAACACAATTGTTTTCAAGCCAAGCTGAGTATTGGCAAATTACGACACTAGCTTCATCTTACCTTTTTTACCTTCCTACTCGCGTTTTCGAGTTTGAGCACTCTTATTCTTATTGATTCTCGCTTTCCTTCTTATTTATTATAGTATCGATAGCCTGATACAGTAGTATATCATCATAATAATTATATATATATATATATATATATTATAATTATATAATATAAGTAAAAGAATATTGCTCACATCTAGTAAATATATTATATATACCCATAATTATATATCATACAGTACTCTATTATACTTAATACGGGAAAATAAATTTATCTAGCTATAGACACATGACTAGATAAACCTTACTGCTAATACTAATTTATATTCGACTTATACCATAACGCATCTGCTGATTTATATTACTTATCAAGGGGTCGGAAAAGAGGAGTAATAATTTACTATCAATAGTATATATATATAGCAATAAACATACGACGGCTTATATAGAAGATTTATTCTAGCAAAGTATCATAGCGAATTTTATTAGTATAACTATTATGAGTAGTAGGAGGAGTTATAATATATCTCTTCACCCTTAGTGGTATATACGGGTATATCACCATTATATGTAATACGATGCTCATATGTTACCGAGTCACTATACTAGAGCGAGGTCACATATAGATAATTGCCTTTCACGCCAACACGGAACCACGTGGCACTCGATCACCAAAAATTAATCTTTTGCCTTGCCAAAGTTGTGGTCGTTTCCTGTCGTCATTTCCCAGACGTGAAACTTATTTTTCACTACCATTTCATAATTCGACCACATTTTATATCTTTATTTATATTTCATTCTATTGGCGTCTGCCAGGCGGATCTTAAAGATAACAACACTGAGTTTCCTCTGCGTTTATAATAACTCTCCTCAATTCCTAGTTAGACAATGAAGAGGAATCTTCATAAATGCACCAGTAAGGGATCATTCTAAGGAAATATAAAATATATTGAATGGGATAGTTATTACTAATACCTCTTGCACATCCGGCGGTATAGTAGCTATAAAATATTATTTAATTCACTAATATCCAATGATATCCGATTCGATAATCTGTATTTAATTTTCCGCTAAGTATATCTACACTAACTAGTAGTACTATTATGCAATAATAATATTTCATCAGGAGTATAAGATGCACAGCGACTAGCTTAGTATATACTTAGCTGAGAAACTTATTATTTTATTACAAATATTTAGAATCTACTACAAATAAAAACAGCCGACCGTGTAGTGATAGGGAGGCAATATTTAACCTGCTATTGACCTATAGTGTAAGTATGAGTATACTAGGCTCTTAGTTATATATGATTATCCGTCACCTTTTGTATATGTTATACGATAGTAGGTAAGCTTTAGGTAATATATATAATCTACCTATATAATAGAATGCAAATATAGTGTTACAATAATATATATCTATACACTCATAAATATTATTTATATTACTACACGAGAGTACTAATACTATTTATAACTATATTCTATCAGCTATATCTAAGTTATAATATATTAGCTTTAATTATCATAAGATGAGTATGAGTAAAAGTATAAATTACTATCATATATATATAGCACAGCAGCGAAAAGACCCTCTACTATTATATATAATTACTATTGCATAGTCCAATGCTAGCATAGGACTCATACGAGGTATATTATATATATATATACAGTTAGGTCGGTATATAAGTAAGTATGATAATTTTTAATACGTTTTTAATATTCTCAATAATATATATATATATCTCCGTAAGGCATTCTAACGAAATGAAGCAAATCTTATCCTATGATATAATATTATATACCTTCTAACAAGTAGTTATAATGCTCTATAAAAGTTTTTTTTTTATAACACAAACCAAAATTCTACAAACGTTGATAATATACTAATATAATATATTACTTATATTATAAACCTATTATATCCTGGGCGTGAGTATATGTATATATATATGAGGCAATTAAATGATATATTATACTAGCCTAACCTTGTAGAGTTTCCTATAGATCACGCATATAATTATATATAAGTGCTCTAATATATATGTATAGTAAATAACTATTGCTCATATTCATGAGATATCAGGACTGAAACAGGGTGATATCCCAGAGCGCAGATAGGTGCTAAAATATTATTTATCCTGTTATGCTCTGCAGCTTTCCTCATTGATGGGCAATTTCAAAATCCCGCAAGAAAAAAAATTATTTAAATACAATATGCACAAGAGAAGAATAAATATTCTTATTCGCTCTAGAACAGTACAGCAAAAATTAATTGCAAAACTTTCATATCGATGTATATTTGTGTATCTCAACGATGAACACTCAGTCAAACCGAGTTATCCTTCAGTATCTTTCTTCTCCTGTAAGAATTGATACATCTGGATATCTTTTGTGGAGTTCCTTTGCAGAGTACGGCATAAATGAATTTTTCGCGTATCTGGTAGTGCACCTTGTCTGTCAAGTGAAAATATATGTGTCAAAATAATTAACTAATGCAATATTAGTACTGTCTAGTATTAAAGAGAGTTTAATTAGTATGAGATCCTTAAAAAATTATTTATAGATATATTTATTGACTTTTGCGAAAGATCATTACTAAAAGACTAGTAAAAGTGGAATCTTGTGCTAGTGAACTTGCACCCATCTAACTGTATCGTGAAAAATCATCAAGAAAAAGGGAATTACAATTTTTTTATTGAAACTGTATTTTCATTTACGTTGATTTTTGGACACGCGGAATAATCATTTTTTCTTCACTTAATAGAAAGCAAAAGTTCTGTTGTAACTTCCATCCTTGAATTGAAAATTCCATCGTATTTGGGGAAATGTTTTTGAAACAACAAGCATTATCATTTTGCAAGATGATTTAAAGATGATAAACAAATTTGTTGATGAAACTAGATTTCAAAATATAACGTTTTTTTGATGAACGTTCCATAGTCTTGATCCTTTCAAAGCTCCTTCAAAACTTTGGCAATTGCTTTTTAAAAACTTCTCATACCTTTAACGATTTATCGTTTCCTTCTACTCATCTTGTTTCACATTTCTTGTCAGTTTTTACCATTTTACCCTGGGAGAGTTTTCCCCTTTCTTTTCTTTTAATATTGGCTATAATCTTTGTGCCCATGAAATAAGTCCGGAGAGCATCACTGATCACTTACATCTCATGAACTTACAAACCATTCTAATGCTTAAGACAGATTGCTACCACTATAGTACAACCTTTTCTCAAACTGGTTCTGCACAATCATATCGTTCCAAGAGAATATCAACTATTTTTTCGATATATTCAACCTTCCGCTCAGTTTAATTACCTTTCCACAGGAGATCTTTTCTCTCTTGTTTTTCAACAGTCAATAAACCTACATTGAAATCTTCAGGAACCAGAAAAATGTTTATCCCATTTCTGTTAATATAAACATAATTTTTTTACTTTAATTTTTATTTTGTATTATTATTGCTTATACAACATTTGAAATTAAGTTCTTATTATTCCTTTCATATTAAAATTAAGAGATTTCAGAGCCATAATTTTTTTTGATAGTATAAATAAATATCTTTCGGGGGGAGCAGACCAAATCAGATCCTTCATGGATACTGCCTTATAGGAGAATATATATCATATACTAAGACTATAACTATAGTATATATTACTTTAGTAATAATAACTTTATTAATAGCTTAGATAAATTTAATTTATAATATATATATATATAGTATTATTTTACAAATATATTATATATATATCATATAGAGAGAGTAATAATATATATTCTATACGCTACAATATATATATACCGTGTAATACATATATAACTCATAAGTATATATATATATATATAATATGAACCGTTTATTTATAGGGGGTATATAGTATATATATACATAATATATATATATATAGGGAGCATATATCTATAAATACATTATAGTCATTCATTAGGCCTATATATACTATATATAGTACTAGTCGGTTATAGTACGGCTCTATATATAATGATCGCGTGAAATACTCACTTGTCGTATAATATAAGACACATATATACCGCGGTATTAGCCGATAAGAATGTTACTATACCCTCATAAAGAATACCAACATATAATATCTATAATATAGGGATGCACGATCCGGGCGCGTTGCGACACGGCGGGGAAATCCCCGCGCAGCGGAAAGTACTCCTTTTCCCCCTTCCGCGCGCACGGACTTCAGGGTCGGAAGAGATATTTCTGAGGTGTCACACCACAACGGCGCGGAGAATTTTTTCCAAAAAGTAGTCGGATTTTGGACACTAGGGAGGGGGATCGAATATCTGCATTTATACCCTGGGGAGCGGGGCGGGGGTGGCGGTTTGGGTTTCACAATATGATCAATGACGCCCCTTGCTTGTTCCCGACTGCCCCCGCGGTCCCCTCCGCCCTCGAGACTACCTCCCGTACTCGCAGCTTTTCCACAACGCAGCCCTCTGGGGTAATTTCTTGCATCGCCGCTCAGCGCCGAAACCCCTCAGCCTCATCCGTCCTATTTATTAGTCGCCTTATATATATACACTATATACAGACTTCATCACCTATCATAATATGTATAAATATACAAGTTTATAAAGACTTATCTAATACCTATATTATATATATACTACTAAATAGTATTATATAGAATAACGGCACTCTATACAGTAATACCTATACATTATTATTATATCTATATTATCACATTTATAATAGTATAATATATCATATACATACCTATATCACTAAGCCGGGACTCGCAGAAGGTCGGCATATATAGATATGACGCGTATCATAATATATATACTTATTTATTCACCTTATCACTATCACTATAAGTATATATATTATATATATATATATATATATATATAATATCTCCACAATATAGCTACAACTAGTAATCATATAAATAGAGAGTACTAGCGACATAGTAATATAATATAGAGTAATTATACTATTATATATTACTACCATATATATAAAAGTATCACATAGGTATATATATATATATATTACTAATATTTATTGGTATATTATATACACTACGTATATATAACAGAATAAGCATATAGTATATATATATAATACTATAAATAATGTATTATAATATTATACTATACTTTATTTATAATACATTACTATTAATATATATATATAGATAGGGAGTGAGTATATATTGATAGGTATAGTTATAATATAGTAGTTATTTTTACATCATTGAGTCTGTCGTGTTGGTGAGGGAAAGTGCACAGAACATCAGAAGAAAGAAGGAGATATGACAGAGGTATAACAGGGTACGAAGAATTGAGAAATTGCAGAAGAGAAAAGTTGCGAAACCAGCCCCAGCTTCTCGTCCTCTCATTCATGATGCCTCGCTTCCCTCTCCATTTCTCTCTCCTGTCCTCCGCATCTCGTCATCGCTCCGCCTCTGTCTCCACTGTCTTAATCTGCGTTCCTCTCCTCCTCTCTCTCTCTCATCTCTCTCTCTCTTTTGAAAAATTAGCTTAAGAATAGAAAGGAGTTACATTTAAAAAAAATAAATTAAATAATGTCACAACGAGAAAAAATTATTATTAGAATCAGAGAAAAAACAGAGAAACAAAATATTGTATGAAGTATATTAACTAAATTGTTATTTGACTTGTAATTTATAGTTTTAATTATTAAAATGCTATAAAATATAAATTAATGGCATGAAGTGGAGTCAAATATTACAAATTATGTTCTTTTTGAGGATAACACACATACATTTTCGAAAACAATTTTAAAAAACGTGACTTAACACTTCAAAATCACATCACAAGACACACAACACCATATATATATTCACTATACTATATATATATACTTATATTATATACTATACTATATATACTATATTTACTATCTATATATATAATATACAACTGTGTTATTTTCTGTATATACTATATATATATATATATATAGAGATCAATTTAGAATGTAAGCGCCCTATAATTCTGGTCACTACCTTCTACTTAGAATAGACGCGCCCCCTCTTTATCACGGTTTGACTGTGAGATATGATAACCCTTCTTGCTACCATTGCCCTTTTCCAGTAAGAAATACACCAATTGAGTAAATTCTCACCAACACCACATGCAATCATTGGAACACTGATAAGAATAATATACTTATACATAATATATATAACTATATAAATATATATAAATAATATATATAATATATATACTATATATTATATACTATATCATTATATATATATATAATATATATATATTATAATATATATATATATATATAATTATACTATATATATATATATATATAATATATATACATTTTCACACATTTCTTTAAAAAAAAAAAAGTCCAGTCTTCTATGAATTATCAATAATCACGATTACACCCCGACGCTCCAATGAATATTTGCCGAAACAATCCCATTGTGTCTCCACGGCACATATTGTGTAATTATATTGTGCCCCGTAAAAAAAAAAAAAAAAATAGAAAAAAAAAAAAAAAAAAAAAAAAAAATCCCTTGAATACTGCACTACTAAAGGGCAAAAAATGAAACGAAAATACTTTATTAGTTGCCACTCATATTAACTGGACTTCACAAGGAACAATCGGAAATGAATAATTTTCCCTATCTTTTTCCTCATTTATAATAACATATAAATAAAAAAAAAGCAGATTATCGGTTAAAATTTTATTTATTATTTTGATTGAATATATATAATTACAAATAGTAACAATTAGAGATGATCGATTCTATATTAAATTCTTATTAATAATGGTCTAAGTATCTGTTTCCAGTGATCTCTAATCTCGCTTATATGTTTGTGTTAAGTATATACGTCCTAAAAAATGAAAAAAAAAGATCAGTTTGCATACTTTAAACACCTTTCTGTTATTATTATTATTATCATTATTCATTATTATTATTATTACATTATTATATATTATTATTAATTATTATTATTATAATTTTATTCATTATAAGTAGTAGTTCAGTACTAACGTAGTAGTAGCAAAAGTACTTAGTACTTTAGTAGTATTAAATGCTTGTACACCAGCAGTAATAATTGCAGTAAGTAGTAGTAGTAATAAGAAATGTCACCAAATTTTAAAGTTTTAGGAAATTGCTTTAAGCGAGTAATTAAAATTTGACTGTAAATACAATTTTTCCAGCACCAAATTTTCGCAAAATTTTTCTTTATTATTGCATAGATATCAAACTTCCTCAGCAAAAGTTTTAAAGATTCGCAATCCGTTTCCGGTGTTCCGAAGTTTTCACTCAACATTCTTAGAGGACACCACTCCTCCAATTTCAAGGAATAATTGTGCAGTCATGGAAATACGTTGGTCACCTATGAGTGTGAGTTGTAAAAACTTTTAAGAAAGCGATTCTCTGCGTGTCATAAAAATTAGCTGCCGGTTTGCTAATCCTGAAAAAAGTTGTAAAACTACCGACTCTCAGAAATCGGCTGTTGAACGGTCCGACTCACCAACTTAGAATTCTTTTTTTTTTTTTTTTTTTTATGTCTACCTGGATCAAATGCACCTACAGAATTGTTCATAAAATTGCACAAAATAATAATCAATTATATTTTATTATCAGAAGGCGATATTTTTCTATTAATATCAAAAAAAAATTTGTAGATGGAGAAAGAGATTGTAAATTATATATTATATATATATATATATAATATATATAATATAAAATATGGTAATAGTGTAATATTAATATTTTTCTCCCTCGAGCTATAATAGTACTATATCTATAATAGTATATAGAAACTTACTGAACACTACTATCTATAATATCCTATACTATATATATTATATATATAGATTATCATATATACTCCTTGTAATATAAAGTATAATACTACATATAATGTATATATAATATATATATAGGATTATTAATTATACCTATATATTATTTTTGGACACCAATATACTAATATATTATATTATAATATATATCATTACTATATATATATATATTATACATAGTATATAGAGGATCGTACATAATAATAATTAGATAAAGTTAGCCAATCTAAAAATATATTTATATGTAGTTAAGCGAGAAGGAAAGGTTATTGGCTTTTAATGTTTATTAGAAAAAAAAATGAAACTTTCTTTACATATTAATATAAACATTTGTTTTCACTTACCGTTCGTACGGGAATTTTCTTACTTGCTTTTTCCTCCATTTCATTACTTTTTGCCATCTTGCAACCTTGACTTCAAAACTTTCACTCCTTCCTTGGCGAGATTTCCAATGTAATTCATAGTTCTTAAAAATTGTAAAAGGGCAAATTCAATGGCAAAATCTCAAACACAAAACCTCAAACACAAAACCTCTATCTAAAATAAAGACAAAAGAGAAAATGTAAAAGTGAAATTGAAACTAAAATAAAAATTAAAACTGACAAACATACTAAATAAAAAAAAAAAAAAAATTAAAAAAAATAATAGTAAAATAATAATAATAATAATAATAATAATAATAATAATAATAATAATATAATAATAATAATAATAATAATAATAATAATAAATAATAATAATAATAATAATAATAATAATAATAATTGTAATACATAATGTCAAAGCAATAGTAGTTGGAATAATATTAATAATTAATTAATTGAACATAATATTAATTGTAATAATATCTGAAGAATAATAATAATTGAAATTAAAACATATTCTTAATAAAACAGAAAAATGTATATAAAATTAAAATATATCGGGAATAAAATTTAACATTATTTTTAATAACAGATTTAAAATAAAAATGAAATTACTTGAAATTTTAGTAATATTTAAGTTCGAGTATTACAAAATACTATGGTTTATAAAATAAAATGCAAGACATATTTAAATATAGTTTAAAATAAAATATTACCTTTCCATGTGATATGTAGACTACTTGATCTAGTCTATTCAGTGTGAAGAAAAGTTTGCCTTTATATACTATTGGTGCTAAAGGAGGAGCTATGACTTGTCGGAAATGAGATGGATATACATTGGAGAATAGCAGTTTCCGGGGCGTAATTTTAAATAAATACAAATTCTTGGCAGAAGTGCTCTTCGGGGAAAGTAAATAAGAAAAACTTTTTTGAATATGTGTGGTTTGTTTCAATTAAAGATGGTAATCTTATGTTTATTGATAAGATTTTAAATATTTTGTTATGACGATCTTTACGATTCGAAAATGAGTTTCTTTAATATATATACCGTACTAATATATA
>JABUQX010094079.1:20000-27500 GCA_015478945.1 Trachelipus rathkii
CCAGTCAGCAGCAAGATGAAGCTGAATCCTGGTTGAAACTAAAGAACTCTGAGGAAAAGACTTCAAATGTAATTCAGAAACTATTCTATGAAATTATTGTTTTCCCGCCAATAAAAAGTTTTCCCGGGCAAAAATTTCTTACCGAGAGAAATAAAGTAAAAATTATTGTATTGTAATATAGTTTCAAAATATAACTTCAAACTTTAGAGATATATATATATATATATATACATATATATATATAGTAACAATAATATATATATATATACCTTAACATAATCTTCTTCTTTCTAACATATATATATATATATATACATATATATATAATATATATATATATATAATATATATATATATATATATATATACTGCCGTTATAGAAATGCCACTCACGCCAACTCTGCTCTTTTATATATATATATCATACACCATGTCATAACGGCGGGGCGATAGAGCCGCTAGGCAACAGGACATGGAGGTTGATCAATATTCAGGCCCTAGGTAGCATTACTTAAAGATAGTTTATAATAGGCCAAGAAGTACCGTGGGCACTAAAATTATTATTATTATTATTATTATTACTAACATTATTATTTGTATTATTATTAATATTATTATTAATCAATATAATAAATCATCGCTCATCAAATCATCATATAATAATATTATTATTATTATTATTATTATGCTCTCATATATATATATATATTATGTATATATATATATATATGTATATATAATATGTATATAATATATGTAATATGTATATATATATCTTTCATATATATGTAATATATATAATATATCTAATATGTAATAACAATAATATATAACTCTTGCTTAACAACCAATAATAACCAATATATATATGTATATGTATATATATCATATAATATATTAAATGCTCATATGAATATCAGATATATAGATAATAATATAGTAATATATATTATATATATATAATAGTAGTAATAATAATAATACATATATAATATATATAATAACATAATAATAATAATATAATATGTATATATAATAATAATATATATATGGAAATATAATAATATAATAATAACAGCCATATACTCTGTAATAACATATACCATGCCTGTGCATAACCTTATATATATAATAACAATATATATTAATATATATATATATATATATATATATAACATATATATATATATATAATATATATATATATATATATATATATATATATATAATACTGTAGACATTTATGTATATACATATATGTACTCATGTATATGTATGTATGTAACATATACATATATATATATATATATATATATATGTATATATATATATTTAACATAACATACTATATATAACAATATTTATATAACATATATAATATTTATATATATATATATATAACCATATACCATATATATATATATATCTTAATAACTCTTCATATATATATATAACAGCAATAACCTTAATATATATATGCTATTATATAACTGTATAATATATAACATATATCATATATATAATAATAACTGCTGCTGTATAATATATATGTATAAATATATGTACTGTATATATCACCTATATTTCTTTGATGTTTAAAAGTATATATGGGCAGGACCTGGCTGAGTTGAATATTCAAATGTAGTGAAGTAAAACTTCTCCACCAAATAGCAGTTTACAAAGTTATATACACATGAATCAGTAGCTATATATATATGTATATATATATGTATATATATCTTTCTATATCATATATGTATATAACATGTATATATATATATATATATATCAATATATATATATATGTGCCATATATAACTATGCTATATATACTCACTCATACTCATATATATACTCCTTATATGATCCATATATTATATATATATATATATATATATATATATATGTGTATATATATATATATGTAATAATAACCTTATATAGTATAATATCATATGTAATTTATATCTCTCAAAGTAATAATACCTTATATATATGTATATATAATATAATATCATATATATATATAATAACTAAAAAGTATATATAAATAATATCCCATATATATATATACATATATCCTATATATATATATATATATATATCTGTATATATATAGACATAATCATGTGGATAATGAGCTGGGATTACACAATATATACATTATAAACTATATGTAGTTTTTCACGTTTTCATCTTTAGGGTTTGTTAAAGTTAGGGAGTTTTCATAGATTTTATTCTAAAGTGTGATCTTTAACACTAAATCTGTTATAATATATCATATATATACATATATCAATATATATACATATCACATGTATACCTCTGTATGTATCTTATATATATCATATAATTTATAATGGCATGTCTTATATATGTCTTCTCTCTCTTCTCTCTCATCATAGCATGTGGCATGTATAGCCATGTGTGCATCATATATCATCATGTATGTGTCCATATGTCTCTCATATCCTGCTCTCATCTCCTCTCATATATACATAGCATATGTATATATATGTATAATATAAATAAAGTAAAATTTTATGTGTATGTGTGTATTATTATATATCATATATATATCATATATGTATATATATATATGTATGTGTCCATCTTTATATATTTATGTGTATTAAATGTGTATTATACATATATGTATATATATCTAATATATATATATATATCATAAACATGTATATATGTATATATATATATATTATATATCATATATATATATATATATCTATCATGGTTAGGCTTATATCATATCATGTATCATATATATATATATATCATATATGTATATATGCTATACTGTATATATATATATATATACTATACCTCTCCCTCCCTATACATGTCATCATCATGTATCATAGCATCACCACATTATATATAAATCTTAAACATATTATATATTTTAAATCTATCATATATATATATATTTCAAATCTTCACTCATAATATATATAAAATCTTCACACATATATTTAAAAATCTTTATTCATGTATTTAAAAATCTTTATCCATATTTTATTACTATATATACATATATATAGGTTGCTCTATATATATATATATCATACTCTCTATATATATTATATACTATATATATATTATATGTATATATATATATAATATATATATATATATATATATCATAACATGCGTATGATAGTTAATAGGGATATATACATCATAATTCACATGCACTTTTTATATATATCATATATATATACATATATATCATATGTATATATCTTATATATATATTATATCTATATTATATATATATATCTATCTCATATATATATATATATCCTCTATCTATCTCTTTATATAAATATATATCTTTTCTTTCACAGCATAATATATACATATCTTTGTGCAACATATGTGTATATATACTATATATCATATATATATATCATATAATATATATATATATATATACCAAACTACTCATATATAATATATATATTATATATATACATATACTATATATATATATTATATATATCTATATATCTCATATATATATACATACTGTATTATATATATATATCTAATAATATAAATAGTTTAGAAAGGATAAGGACCCAAAGTTCTTAAACAGACGTTTTATTAGATTTTATGAAGTAAGAAACAATAATAGTTATAAAATATATATATCTTATTATATATACATGTATATATATATATATATAAATATATAAATATATCTATGTATCTTTCTTTCTTTCTCTCTCATATATATATATATATATATATATATAAATATATATATATATATATATATATATATCTTTGTGAAGCTGTGAATGTAAATAGATAAAAAATACACTTTGAAAAATTATTAAAAGGGATCTATCTATCTATCTATCTATCTATCTCATCTATCTAATATCTATCTATCTATCTTTATCTATCTATCTATCTATCTATCTATCTATCTATCTATTATTAACAGTATATTCCGAACATTGTCATAATGTATTTTATCTGTATTTATTGTAATATAAATAATAAAGCATTTAAACTAATTTATTTTTTTATTATTATTATTATTATTATTATTATTATTATTATTATTATTATTATTATTATTATTATTATTATTATTATTATTATTATTATTAATATTAATAATAATCAATATTATTATTAACAAACTCAGTAATCATATAATTACATGTTGCGATGATGAATTTATAATAACAATAATAATAATAATAATATTATTAATAATAATAATAATAATAATAATAATAATAATAATAATAATAATAATAATAATAATAATAATATTAACAATAAATATTAATAATAATAATAATAATAAAATAATAATAATAATAATAAATAAGCCAATAATAATAATAATAATAATAATAATAATAATAATAATAATAATATCAAAAAAGAAATAGTAGAAAGAAGAAAGAAAAACAAAAGAAAAGAAAAAGAATCGTTCGAATCTAGTGAAAAGAAAAAGAAAAAAAAAGAAAAATGCAGTTTGTAAGCCAAGGAAGAACGCGAAGAATAGGCGTTCATAAACAAAGACTTCTGAACCCAAACCAAAATGCAAGCCAGAGAATGTCAAAACATTACATCAAAAGTCAGATTATTTCTTTAGTAAGCATCAAAAGTATTACTCACATAAAGGGACCCTGCGGGTTCGATTTCCCGAGGAGCCATAATTTTCTTTAATAAAGTTGAAATCTTCATCATGCAAATTTGGTTAAATTTACAGAATAAAAGGATTCGTAATGATTCTTACGATAGTCAAGAATACCGTTTACAGCGATTTGATGTCTTGCTGTGACAAAATGCCCAGTCTAACCAGGGCTATCATTAGTGAACACAAAGAAGGTGCAATATACGCACAGACAGCCAAAGAAAATATACACACAGACACGCAGTCTGCACAACATTCAAAATATACACACGAGCATGTGCAAATATATACACATGTGCATGAAAGTGGCTTCCCTGAGCATGCAAGTATGCACATAGTCGTACAAATATACATGAGCATGCAGCAAACACAGGCATTTTCAAAATATACATATGCATGCAAATATGCCATGATCATTTTGCAATCTTATACAGGCAAGCAAAATATAAAACTACATTCATGCAAATATACATACATGCATTATAAATATAAAAACAATTTAATACAAATATATATATATATATATGTATATATATATATATATATATATATATATATATATATATATATATATTTTATATATATATATATATATATATATATATATATATATATAACTATATATTCATATGAAATAACCTATATATAAATCCATTCAGAATATATACACACAGGAATATAGTACTAAACACAGGAATGTAAATGCCTAAAGGGGCGTTCAAATATATACACATGTTGGAAATATAAATGAGGCAATACAGAGTAACACACGCAATTCAAATATACACACAGATATACAAAATAAAAACAAGAATGTATATGCAAACATTCATACAAATGTAAACACATGCATGCAAATACATGCATACAAAATATACACTAGACACCTAAATCTTACAAATAGAGGAATACAAATATACACATACATGCAAATAAACTCATAATAACTTACGATATACCACACCGAAGCATGGAAATATACAAACAGGCTAAAATATAAACACCAGGCATTCAAATATATACATGTATTTCAAATATACCTTTTAAAGCATTACCCAGAATATATTACAAGTAATGCACAAATAAACACACATATTGCAGCTAATCATCTTACAAATCTATATAGTATATCTAAATATGTCAGGTTGGCACACACCAAATTTTCAACCACATCCCATCGCAGCTACATATTTTTCAAATCGCATGGCACTACAGCTCCGGACGCAGTAATATATATATATATATATATATATATATATATATATATATATATATATATATATATATATATATATATATATATATATATATATATATATATATATATATAAATATAGTAAGAGAGGAAATTACAGTATTCGCACTCGCAGTGATGAAATGTAACTCCCATTATGACATGGTGTCATTTAGGTCTTCATGAAGCATTCAGTGCCTAACGGTTCGCCTTTCTGTTCTGCGTTCATATCCACACTCATCCTTCAGACAACATCTTACAGACACCATCTTTTATCCACATATATCTTATATCCATACCTCTCTTCTAGACAACATCTTACCGACATCCCTATCCCTTATATCACTATGTGCGGGGAGAAAGAATTTCCCACAGCGTATGTTCTGGGTGTCGTAAGAGGCGACTAAAGGGACAGTGGTAGTTGGATTATGGCTGTCCACTACCACTTATCTTTTGACCGAATGCTAATTCATGCCTCAGAGAAAACCCCGTGATCACCATGAGACCTTCCATTTTTCGGCGAATAATATTTGCAGATCGTATGGGTACATGGAATATGAGAAGGGAATAAATGTTGGAGAGGAGAAATTGATGCGATATTAGAAAATGTAAATTTGATTTAGTCACTGTAACTGAACAAAGATGAAGGAAACGGGTGAAAATGAGTGAGGAATTAATAGTTATTGAAATATGTGTAATGCTGGTGTGAAAGGAATGAAGGAGGGAGTAGGGTTTTGCAATTTTGATGGTGAGCTGGTACGAAGCTATGGTAGACTTTGTGTGTGGGAACTAGAATTCTAATGGTTGAATTTAAGTTTGAAGGTAAGGGTAGGCATCGTTGTGACATATGGTCAGTCTGGGGGTAATGTTGAATAGAGGGAGATCTTTCTAGGATAATCTGAATGATATTTTGGATGGGATGAGTAGGAGTTTGAGATTGATTGTGTATGGTGAGATTAAATGGATGGATAGGTGATCATAAAGGATGGTATAACAGGTGGTTGTGGTTGAGGGAGAAAATGAGAATGATAAGAGGCAGTGGTGATTGATTTCTGTGACACTTGAGAGATATGGGTAAGTAATACTTTTCTTTAAACACAAGAGTATTCATAAGTATACAAGTTGAACACACATCGGGAGATGGTATCAGAGAGTAGAAAAAGTATAATTGATTTTATTGTTGGTGATAAGAGAGATGGTAGTATGTATTGCATATTAGAATCAGTGAAGGGGTTAAGAATGCGATTGTCTGGATCAGTAGAGATTGTTTTTATATAAGTGAGTTAGTGGGGGTTGAATAAGAAGAGGTGATGAGAGAAATTGGGTTGAATTAAGATTGAAGGAGTTGCATTATCAAAACCTTGGCCAATAATAAGTATTTAAAATAGCACTTACAGTATCAGCTGATTGTGAACAAGTTGAAACTGAAAAAAATCTGGAAGCAAATGGAGGAAGCGGTTGTTAGTAGTGCAAAAAAAGTATGTGGGTGGATGTGCTAAAGTAGAAAGTAAAAAATATTAACAGTGGTGATGGAATGAAGAGAGAGTGGTACGGCAGTTACAAAGTAAAAAAAAGAAAGCGGCGTTGA
>JABUQX010094079.1:32500-35000 GCA_015478945.1 Trachelipus rathkii
GAATACAAACAAAAATAAAAACAAATGTTTTTATTACAAATAATTGTTCAACACTATTGTGATGAAGTTTATCGATTTGGAAAGTAGATTTAAAGCTAATTTCATGAATGAAACATTCATCAAATCAACGAACTACTACGCCGCAATCTTATGTTTATATTTTTTTCGTTAACATTTTCTAAAATTCGGTAAGCACGGGAAAGAGCAACCTAACAGAATTTAGGAAATTCTAACGTTTTGTTAGCATTTTACTAAATTTATTGCTAAAATTGACATAAACGAACGACTTTTAGCATTTCCTAAATTTCGTTAGGAAAAGTGCAAAATCGAACGCCTTTAGTTTTCCTTTCAAATTCAGATATTAAATTTAAATATATGAATTATTTTTATCCGAAATGTGCATTTAGAACAAGTAAATGTTTATTTTAATTTTTTTCTTAAATTAAACGAGTGTTTTATTAGATTCTTAGACAGGAAAAAAAAAACAACCTGTAAAAAAATTAAATTCACGAATATGTATTGTATACCGTCTTGAAATTTGCTCTCTGCATTTTTGGAGAGGTACGAGCCGTTACAATTTATAATTGATTAAAAATAGGGCTATTCAATGGCGATGATGCTTACACTTTTTGTTTAAATTTTACATAATCTTTCATTTGTATAATGTAATGTATTCTTTCAGATGACCTATTTTCACAAAAATAAGAGATTTTATCATAACTGCAAAATTTGAAGAATTTCATTTCTATAATAATAACTCGTGCAAAGCACGAGTAGCACGAGTGAGTCATATCTGTTCTCTGCTATATACATAATTTATATATATATATATATACCTGTATATATATATATATATATATATATATATATATATATATATAACACCTTACCTATATATATATATATATCTATATATATATATATATATATCTTAACCTTATATATATATATCAGAGGTGGGCACTTCCGCTCTTTAGTCCACTTCCCAGTCGCTGGTCCGCTCCGAGGCGGACCACCTGAATCGTTTTCCGGGATTAGCGGAGTGCAGGTCGTCAGGAAATTACAGCGGGCTTACGTGCCGGATCAAAAAAGTTTCCGCTCTTTTGGTCCGCACCTCACCTTTCTGAAAAATGAAAGTATAGTTTACTTATTAAGAAATCTTATTGGTTATTTAAGAAATATATTTTATTTTTAAGTTTATAACTAATATAATTATACTTTTAGTCTAAGACTTATTGTTTTTAATAATTAAACTTCCAAAACCAATCTCAACTTCCTTAATGGTACCATATATATTAAATAACATTTAAATTGATTTTATAGACTGAATGGCTATTACCCTCATCTATAACTTTAATTAATTATATTATTGCTATAATAACTAGGCAATATCTAAATCGATTCTGTGTAAAACCCAAATATATATATATATATATATATATGTTCCTGCTCTCTGTTTTTTTTATATATCTCTATATATATATATATATATAACCTTATAATATGTATATATATATATGTATATATATATATACCCGGTATATATATATATATAGCATAATATATGTATATGTATGTATATGTATATACATACATATATATATATAATATATATAATATATATGTATATATATATATATACGGGTATATATATATAATATATAACAATAATAATATATATATATATATATATATATATAATATATTATATAATATATAATAAGAGTGTATGTATATATATATATAATATATATATATATATATATATATATATATATAATATTATATATTAATAATATATATATATATATAGATTATATATATATATATATATATATATATATATATATATATATATATATATATATATATATATATAATATAACATATATATATATATAACATAAATATATATATATAATTACACAGAATTGATTAATATATATATATATATTTACTAATATATAATAACCTTAATATATATATATATCATATATATATATATATATATATATATATATATATATATATATATATATATATATATATATATATCAGTGTAACTTTACAGGAATTACAGGCAGAGTGGAAGCTGACGCCTAAGCACATAAATAATTAAAAATATTAAAAAGTCAACATATATATATATATATGTATATATATATATATATGTATCTATTTACTATATATATATATATATATATATATATCTTCTTTCATATATTAACCTTATATACTAATAGTCATATATATATGTAACCAACCTTGTAACCAATATCTTCATATATTTTCCATACTATATGTATATATATATATATATACTCTTTCTAATATATATATCATAATAATAATATATCCTTAATATAATAATAATAATATGTATATATACCTTCCATATATATATATATATGCTATAAAGATGATTTCTTTCCGTTCGAAGGCTAGCTTTAAGATGCCGTCATCAATTTTACTCAGTTCCTTTTTTAATGAGCTTGAATCC
>JABUQX010094080.1:0-15000 GCA_015478945.1 Trachelipus rathkii
GAACCGTACAACTGTGATAGTAGTTACAAATAACGCCCAATATGAAGAATAAGCAAAATAGGGGTTAATAGTAGTAATCCTCAATATCAACGATAAAACTAAGTATCACTCACTATATAGCTCAAGTAATAAGCCAAAATATTAAAGATCACTTACTCAGTATAAATATATATCACTTATACTCATCAATACGAGTTAGTACAGTAGCCTTTATATATCATATATATATATATATATATATATATATAATATATATATTTACTATATATATAATATTTAATATATTATATAAAAATTTAATTTATAATATATATATATATACTAATATATATTAATATATATATAATTAATATATATATATATATATTATATTAATATATAATTTAATAATATATATATATAATATAATATATTATAATATATATATATATATATATAATATATTAATATATAATATATATATATATATATATATATTATATATATTATTAAATATAATATTAATATATAATATACATATATATTATTAATATTATTTATATTATATAATTAATTTAAATTATATATATATTAACTATTATTAATATATATTAATATATTAATATATTAATAATATATATTTGAATAATATATTAATATATATATATATATAATATTAATTATATAATATAAATATTATATATATAATATAAATTATATATATATATATATATATATCACTAAGTTTTAGTGATATAGTTACTTACTCACAAACCGTATATAGTATATATATACTGTGAGATATCGCGATCTAGTGAGATATATCACGGTATATATTTCAATGAGTATAATATATATATCTATAGCTATAGAGCGCCTGTTGCGTCGATTCAAGTCACTCACTATATATACATATATATATATAAATAGTAGTAATAATATATAATTATATAATACCTATACTATAATATGAGTATTGAGAATTATTATATAAGTATTTATTATTATATATATATTAATATATAAAATGTTAGATAATATTATATTATTAGTTATAGTTGCAGGACATGTTTACTGTACGAGTGATATATATATATATATATATATATATACTAGTATATTCATATAGCCCGTACTATATAGAATGGGTATTAGGATTAGTTAAATATACTCAGTATAATAAATATATATCATATAAGTTATATATATATATTTTACTAATTATATATATGCATCACATACATTAAGTATAAATAGAATAAAAATAATATGTTATATATATATATATATAATACTTTATATATATACCTATTAATATCTTATTATATTAGCTTTTATATTGCAAATAAAATATCTGAGATATTGAACAAGTAGAACACATAGTTATTACTTAGTTTATTATATATATATATATATAAAGTAGTATGTAAAGCTATTAATATAGTAATATCATATAAGCAGAGCAAAAAAAAAAATAGCGCTCTATATATATTATTATATATTTAGGCACAGAATTATATATATATATAAAAAAATATACTCACTATATATAGAAGGTTATATATATATATATATATATATTAATTTATAATTATATTACTCATGGCTATTCATTATATATAGATACTTATTATATACTATATATATAGTACTATATATGTATATATATATATATATGCAGGTAACTATATTTATATACGCATGCTTACTCTAAAACCTATTCTCTTTTTGGAAAATATATAATTTATACTATTAGCTACTATGTGGATATACGTTGAGCGCAATAGATAAGTATTGCTTAGTATATATTTACACGGAAATTTCAAAATATATATAAGCTATATGAAATCTACGTATAATAGTAGTAGGGACGTATTATACAGTACGATATATATATATATAATCACTAGAAGTTGCTAATAATAATCGTTTATACTACAAACAGATTTTGTAATATATATTTGGTAAAACATATTATAATATATTGTTATAATATAGTATCTATATATAGTTATATATATATATATATATATTTATATATATATCTCATATATATATATAAAAGTGAGTGACGTGATATATAAGATGATCATATCTAAAATCTCAGATCGAGCAGGAAATATCTTATAATATTTAAGTCTAAATATATACGTCATTTTTATATAGCTTTATGCTCTATATATAATATATATATATATATATAGTTATATATAGTTATATATATTATATATATATATGATATATATTATATATATATTATACTTGTGGTTGCTTTTGTTGGAGTTGGCGCTTTATTTCAGGGGGAGGGGATAACCCTCCCCCTTAAGAAATTATAAGCGGATAACTAAGGCTTCAGCCTATAGGTCAAAGCCTTACCGCTCATAATCACAATATATTATATATATAATATATATATATATATATATATATATATATATATATATATATATAATATATATATATATATATATATTATATATATAATATATTAATATTAATGTATCACTACAGATATATATATATATATTATATAATAGTATAATTATATATAATATAATATAAGTAAATTAAAATATATATATACTATAATAATATTATTATATATATATACTATTTAAATATATATATCATATAATAATATATAGGGCCAGGCTTGAATAGAATAGATATATTATTATATAATATAATATATATAATTATATATTTTATATATATATAATAGTAATAATATATTATATATATATATATATATATATAATATATATATATATATATTATATATATATATATATATATACTATAACTTATATATATATATCATATTTAGTATATCTTTTCCTTTCTTTCTTATCTGCCTTCTATTTTCGCCAAAATTTTGAGTAAGGTGGCGTAACGCAGGCATCGGAAAAAGAAAAGGGCAGTAGGAGACACATGACATAATGTCGAAAGAAGAGCCAGTCCTTACCGCCCCCCTCAGTACCATTAATTAGTGAGAACTCATCGCAGTCAGAAATCCACCCTAAAGCTTCCTGGGACAGAGCGATGGACCCTCACTATCGTAGATCGTCAAGTAAGGGTTCATCGCTTGGCCCAGGTGGGCCACAACGATACCCCCCTCACAATTCCCACGACATTCACTCCTGTTATAATCACCTTTGCTTCTCGCCTCTGCCAAACTCAATTTCTCTCCTTCAAAATTCGTTTACTGAACTCAATGCCACTTTTTCTTCGGTCTCGCCAGCCGGTCAGTTTCCCACAGCACTACGCCTCACTATAGCATCCGCATTACCAACCGACTATCATTCATTTTTTCCACATGACCAAACATCTCAACATACTTTCATTTATTCTCTTCATTACGCCTTTCTTCACACCCACGCTATTCTAATACGTTATATCCTCATTTTATCAATTACATTCTCACATCCTAAGCACAACCTAAGATTGTGCATACTGAACCACATTGAAACTTAAGTCAGAATTTCTTATTGCCAGAAAAGTAGTCCTCACTACTATCAATAACACAGGTAACAAGACATACCCTCATGTAAGACACTACGACACTCAAGACTTAGTCTTTACTATTTACTCAAATAGTACTATTCCCGCCAGAATTTAATTGTGTCTTATCTTCCCCCCATCCCATTTCCCTTCCTTGCCATTTCACTCGATCAATCTTTCCTACTAGCACAGCTCTGCAGTCGTCCGATTCCTTTCTCATATCACACATAACTAATTATTTAAAACTCACCTTGTTCAGCTGCTCCCATCTACATAACTTCACAACTGAGGCAGTGTCTCCCTCACAACCTCATTAATCGCCTCTACATAATCTTATTCCTCACGTTCTCACCTCTCTTTCAAGGCCCGTAGCTTCTCTTTCTATTTTGGGGCTACCACACATGACCAAATCTCCTCATACAATCCTCTCAACTCTCCTCAGATTTCACTGATCCAAAGACCATATGCATCAGAATCTTCTAATCGTTGCTGACGAGCTGTAACTCCTTTAAGGATATCTCAAACTCATTAAAGATCCGCATAGAGAGTATAATTTTTTTCTTGTTCTTCGGTATTGTCTTTTCATATTTCTGGTCACTCGTTCTTCTTATTGTCTCTCTTCAAGAGAAAACATGATGATTAATTAAGCTCTTACGTTGTGTTTGTTCCTGATGAGTTAGGCAATGTACTATCTAATACAGACATAACGAAAATTTAAGAGTAGTTTTACTGTAACATTAATGTTTTCAAAAATAATCACTTTAACAGCCACCACCCTTTTCTTTATTTATAATGGGTTTTAAATTGAAATTTTCTTAAAAATAGAATACGAGTGATTTTTAGTATTCTTTAATATATATATATATATATATAATATATATATATTATAAATATACTTACTATATATTATATATAATATATATTATATTATTATAAGACATATTATATAAGGCATATACTGGTTTAAAGCACAATAAAATACTATATATATATATATATAGTTATCTATCGTGCTACTTACTACTACTACTACTCACAAACCTACCTACTACTACTACTACTACTCACTACTACTACTAATAAATAATAATAATCAATAATAATCAATAATTAATTAATAAATATATAATGAATAAACGATGATAAAAAGAGAAATAAAAAATCTTACTTTCTTAATGAATTATTGAATAGAAACATTTAAATCGATTTAAAGTAAAACATACTCGTATTTATTTTAAAACGGCGTTAACAATTGCTCTTATATAGGTATGTGATCATTATATTATACTATAGGTATATATGAGCGTATATAATATAAGTTTTTTAAATAGTACTATACTATATATATATATATATATAGATATATATACAATTAATTAATAGGTATATATTAGTATATATACTATTAAAATATAATAATATAGCTATATATATATATATATATAATACTATATATTATATAAATATATATATAATATATATATATATATAAATATATATATATATATATATATATGTATATAGTACTCCATTATATATATCACTACATATATATATAATATATATAATATATTATAATATATCATATATATATATATATATATATAGTTATGGTTGTGAGTGAGGATAGTTATAATATGCATTATATTATAATATATAATAATATATATATATATATATATATTATATATATATATATATATATATAATAAGTATATATTATATATATAATATATATATAGTTTATAATTTATATATATAAATTATTAATATATATTATATATTATTATATATTATAATATACTTTATTATTATATATTATATTGTATTATAAATTCTACACGTATATTATATATATATATATAGAGAGAATGCCTAAACGCACAAAGTTATCATTGGAATATCCAAACGTTGGCAATTCTTGATGTAAAGTGTCCTAAGGATATCATCAGGCCATTTGATCCAATTCATAATACCTTTGTGTTTGTCAAATGTCCGCTTTTTTTGGTATGCATATAGTATACTGGTATTTGGTTTGCCTAATGGAGCAACCAAAACATTCAGACCTATTCGACGATAGATAAATAAGTTGTTCCGATTAGCAATTGTTTTTTTAAACCCATCGTAGGATCGCGATTGAATTATAATGGAAATCGCATGATATTCATCATTTGGTCCAATTTATATATCTTTGTTTGTCAAATGTCCGCTTTTTTGGATGCATAAAGTATGTTTTTGGGATGCCTAATGGGCAACCAAAACATACATCCAATGGATAGATAAATTGGTTGTCCGATAGGTATCGTTTGAAGCATCGTCGGGATACCGGAGGTAAAATATTATGGATATCCAAGGGATATCCATTAATTTGTCCAATTTTTATACCTTTTGTTTGTCAAATGTCCGCTTTTTGGATGCATAAATTATGTTTTTTGGATGCCTAATGGACAACCAAAACATACATCCAATGGATAGATAAATAGGTTGCCCGATAGGTATCGTTTTTTAAACATCGTAGGGATACAGGGATTGAAAATTAATTATGGACATCCAGATATTCATTCATTTGTCCAATCTTATATATCTTTTGTTTGTCAAATATATCGCTTTTGGATGGCATATAGTAATGTTTTATATGGATGCCTAATGGGACCAACCAAAACAACTCAGATGGAATAAGACGAATTGGTTGTCGGATAGGTATCGTTTTGAAGCATCGTCGGGATACCGGAGGTAAAATATTATGGACATCCAAGGGATATAACATTAATTTGTCGCAATTTTATATACGCTTTTCGTTTGTACAAATGCCGTTTTTGATGCAATAAAATTAACTGTTTTTTTGGATGCCTAATCGGACAACCAAAACATCATCCAAGTGGATAGATTAAATAGGTTGCCGATAAGGTGATCGTTTTTTGAACAACATCATTTGGGATACCCAGGAGGGAAAATATTTTGCCATCCAAGAGTATCCATTCTATTTGTCCCATTTATATACCTATTTCGTTTGTGAAATTGTCCGCTCTTTTGGTGCATAAAATATCCTTTTGATGGCAGCATTGGACAACAAAACATACATCAAAATGGATAGACAATTGCTTGTTCCGAATAGGTATCGTTTTGAAGCATCGTCGGGATACCGGATTTAAATATTTTTGATGTCCAAGAGATATCCATTTTATTCCTTCCAATTGTCTAATTATTTGTAAAATGTCCTCTTTTTGGATGTTTTGGACTTTTGGGTAACTTTTAGTTGCCCAAAAGTCCAAAACATTCATTTAAGCTTTAAGGGATAGATGAATATCCTGGGTATCCATTAGGCATTAAAGAAGTTGGACATTTTGCAATGAATAGGACAATTGCAAGGAATAAAATGGATATCAATTTGACGTCTATATTTAAAATCCGGTATTCTGACGCTTCTTCGAAACCGTACCTATCAGACATCCGATTTATCTATCCTTTAGATGAATGGTTAATTATCTATTAGGCATTCAAAAAACACATTTTGCATCCAAAAAGCTGACATTTTACAAATAATGGATATCAATCGAATAAATAAAATGGAAATATATATCCCTTGGATGTCTATAATATCAATCTGGTATCCCGACAATGTTTCAAAACTATACCTATCAGACAACCAATTAATCTATCCTTTACATGTTTTAGTTATCTATAAAGCATCCAAAAAACATGCATTTTGCCTTCAAAAAGTGGACATTTTACAAATAGTGGGATAGTATATGTATCGGATTAATAAAATGAACCATTAAATAAAAAAAAACATTAAATAAAAAAAACCATTAAAATGAATAAAAAAAACATTGAATAAAATAAACTAAACTAAATAAAATAAAATAAACTAATGAATAAAAAAAACATTCTTTGAAAAATGTAAGCTTCTCGATTCTCAATGCAATAACTTAATTGAAAATCCATAGGAAACAAACAAACTTTAGGGTAAGTAATATAACATTTTAATTTTATCATTTTAAAGAATATGAAACAAACATTCCCATTGTTACAAAATCAAAATTTACAATTTCTTAAATTTAAAAAGTAAGCTTTGTATTTTAATTATATATATATATTATATATATATATATATTATATATATATATATAATATTATATATATTATATAATATATATATATATATATATATATATAATATATACTATATATATATATATATATATATATATATATATATATATATATTATATATATATATTTTACGCATCCCACTCATTGAATGCTTTTCTCTTTTTCAACCCTTTGACAACTGTAAAAAACTAGTAAACTTAGTAAAGTTACATAGCCAACTGGTCCTTCCTGTACCCTCTGAACGTCATTTGAGCAGTATTTTTCGTCATTTTGACGAGTAGTATATATAAAAAATTTGCACAAAAAAACATTTCGTTAACAAACACAAAATATTCTGTTAAACATAATTTAACATTTGAAATGAAAAATACTTTTGAAAAAAGCATAATAAAAAATAAACCTTTTAAAAACAAAACTTAAGGACGGCTGGCATGTTTAAAAAATGCAGATAAAATATGCAAGAAAAACATAAAAAGTTATTAATTTTAAATAAAAAATAATTATCATTAATTGTTGTTCTCTTGAAAATAGGATTTGATGAGCATCTTCAAATTATCATTTTACTGTCCTCCTGAATTAGAAATATAGGAATATATTAGTAATGCACTGATTATTCAAGGCAGCAAAATCTTATCGCAATACATAGATAGTTTTTCATTCACAATCTGGATGATACATTTTGGAATTCAGTTATAAATTATAAAAATGAAATTAAAATTAACCTTAAGGAATTTTAATAATATTATCTTTTGTAGTTAACATATTTATTAATAAGCCTAGTCAGTTTAGCAAACTATATTTAAATTTTTTTGGAATTAGTAAGCTAGGAAATAAATTTCTAAGCCTATCTGTTTTTTTTTTTTTTTTTTTTTTTTTTAAAGTTCACACCTCACGGGCATTTTAACCCTATTCAAGGAGGGGAACTCTCTAGGTAATTATCTACCTAGGATCCGAACTAGTTCGAACGCGCTCATTGACATGCGACTTTACTCGCTCTAAGCTACGAAATAAATATCTAGGCCTATCTGTTTAGCGTTTTGATCATGTAAAATTCAAGGATAATAATTTATAAAGCGCTTTTTTTCGTTTTTAATTTCCCTACTTAATAAAGTGACATAGGATAGCACTTTTTTAGATTGATACAGAGCCTTATAAAATCGAAAGCGTGAAGTAGCGATACTGTAATAATTTTGTGTTTACCACATGAAAATCTAATGCCTTGTTCTGATGAAGCAAAAAGATATATAGACATATAATAGTACAAATTTGCCTTCGAGCATGCAGGCTCTTCTTAAAAACTGAACTCGCGCAGGAGCAACTGCAGACCCGCCTCTGAAAGAACTCACACGACGCCTTTGGAGATCACCGGGACAATGAGTCCAAGGACTACAGTTTTGGAACATCATGTGAAAAACTGGAAATAATGATTTATGACAATTCGCCAACAAAGTTACTTAAAGATAGATTGAATGTGGAGCAGAGAGTACATTACGTCAAAATATCAAATGAAAATATCGGATTAGAAAATGATGATGACTATGTTAGGGATGTGAACTAATAAATGCGATTTTGTATGCAAGGCCAAGTAATTCTAATTGATGATTACCAGTTTTCAATTATGAGCTTTATGATTCTTGCATGCATGATATGTAAGGTATTAATGGTGGTTCACTGTGTGAATTGGGTTTTAATCAATGGCAAAGCTGTTGAAAAGGATCATTGAGCTTTCATCACATGTCTTATCAATACTGTTTTAATAGGCCTCTTACTTGCACAGGTTATTTTCTTGGATTGGCAATCGGTTCAAACAACGCCCTCCTCATACCATTTCTCACACACTAGCCTTTTCAATTTCGACTCTGAATGCATGACACTTGCCGATGATACTCCGCCTTCACACACAACAGCAGAAATAGTGCCTAATCTTTAATTAGTCTAAATTGAATAGTATTATAATTATAACTAGGCATTCAATCAAAACATATCAATTGTGTTATAATATTCATATTCTGGCGTAGAAATTTGGATTTATCAAGGAGTTTTTTTAAAACAATGCATATGGATAAATAGTTTCGCTAATGCAGACTTAAAATTGTGCAGCATGATTTTTAGGACAATTTTAATATCATTTGACTACTTCTTAGTATACTCTGTAAAGCACCAGCGGATTTAAACTTTTTTCTTTGATCCGGTGCCAGGTATATTGTGGCAACTTCAGATATCCAATAGTTTTGGAACATACTCTCGTTGTAAATTTCCAGCAATGTCGTCAGAAAACCGGTTATAATGAATAGCCTATGTTTCCTGTTTTTAATATGTAAAGAGGATTATATATCAATATTATATATAATAATAATATATATATATTTCTATCTATCTATATATATTTATTATATATATATATATATATATATATATATATAATATATATATATATATAATATATATACATATAATATAATATATACTATAAGTATGATATATATATAGTATATATCACTATATATATAATATACTATATATATATATACTATACTATATATATAGTTATATATAATATATATATATATATATAAATAATAATAATAATACAACTTTCTCATGTATCCCCAGATTAACGGGTGAGGTGGCTTGATCAGCACTATAGGAAAAGCGCTAAAAGACATAGAATACGTAAGTCGAAAAAAAGAAAGCCCCCCCATACGCATCCCTCGTACCTTAGTGCGAGACTTGTCACAACAGGTATCCGCTCTAAAACTTCATATTTCGTGACAATCACTCACTGTAGTATGTCGTCAAATTGCAGGGTTCATAAACCCCTTGGGTCAAGGGCACAGTCACGCCCCTAATCACAAAAACTCATGCATTCATTTCTATTAATCCCTTCTTTTCACTTGCATTCCTTTTCTCTCAAACATTCTTTTTAACAGACTGCCAATCCACTTCATTCTTTGGTCTTACCAGCCAGGTCGTTTTTCCACAACACACAAATCCTATGTTCAACTCGCTTTTGCAGTAACCGACTTCCATCCATCCTCTCCACATGACCAAACCATCTCAATACATTCTCACTTATTCTCTCATTTACACTTTTTGCCACTCTACATATCTCCCTAATCTGTTCATTCCTCATTTTATCGATCTTCCTCACACCTAACACACCCCTAAGATTATCCATCTGAACAGCCTGCACCTTAGACCTATACCTACTATTCCATACTGTCGTTTCACTACCATACATTAACACCGGTACCAGCATACCCTCATGCAAGACCCTCACAAACTTGACACTTAGTCTCCTAGCATTCACCAAAGATTTAATCGCTCCTGCCACTCAAATTTCCTACTACTCTCAGCATCTTCCATTCCCTTTTCACCCAATATATAACCTAAATACTTAAACTAAAGACACCTGTTCCAATTGTGCACCATTCAACATAATTTCACACCTTGTCCTTTCCTCTCCTACCACCATCACCTTATTTTTATCCACATTTACTTTCATCCCCCTTCTTTTACACACCCAGCAAAACCTCTCTACCAAACTTCTAAGACTCTTTTCAGTTTCACCACACAAAACCAAAACATCAGGATACAATAAACAAGGTACCCTCCAGTGTCTGTCATTCTAACACCCTCCCCTTCCAATCCTACCTTAAATTCTTTCATCACACCAACCATATACAAGCTAAACAACCATGGCAAACATGACGCGTTCCTGTCACTCCACTCTTGATGCCCAACCAATCACTCTCCCCTCCATTGATTCTAACACATGCTACACTGTCAACATATATACTTTTAATACCATTCAAAAGCCTTCCACCAAAACCATACATCATTAACACTTGCCAAAGAGCATCGCTGTTAATCCTATCATACGCCTGCTGCAAGTCCATAAAACCCAAAAACATTCTTCTTTTTCTCTTTCATTTCCTCACTCATTTGGTTCACTCTGAAAATTTGATCAACACAACCTCTACAACTCCTAAATGCACCTTGTTCTTAATCAATCTGACCCTCCGTCACACTGCGTACTCTTTCAACCAAAATACCAGTATATACCTTCCCCACCACACTCAAACTAATTCCTCTGTAGTTCCTGCAGTTTCCCTTATCTCCCTTAACCATATACAGGGGTAATATCACTGCTATCCTCCAGTCATCCAGAACCACACCCTACACAAACGTCTTGTTACACAACTTCCATATCCAGTCAATCACAATCTCGCCTCCATTCCTAATCATTTCACCAGTAATTCCATCTATTTCAGCAGATTTACCATTCTTCAACTTTTTCATCCTACTACCAAATTACCTCCTCTTGCTGATTTCCTCATCCTCAAATACGCTTTCTTGCATCTACCAAATCCAACACACATTCACTAATCACTTCTTCATCACTACCAATATTGTGAAAATTCTCAAAATGCACCTACCACACATTCCTCACATCAGTCTCATCAGTTACGAAAAGTACCGATCCTTACCTTTATTCTTTGGGGCACACCATCTCTCTCTCTTTCTAAATGTTTGCACTTCCTTCCAGAACAATTTCTTATTCCCATGGACTGTCCCATTCATTCTCCTAGTGAACCTTATATCAGTGGCGTACCTTGAAGATTATACTTGTGTAGGAAGTTGTGTGTGTGTGTATCATATGATTATATATATTATATATATTATATATATATATATATATATATATATATATATATATATAATATATATATATTTATATATATATATATATATATATATATATATAAAGGAGAGTGCCATAGTATATTAAGAACGTTTCGCGCTCTTGCTAAGCGCATCATCAGCTATAAGTAAATAATAAATTATAAAAGAACAATGTCCACAAGATCTTCCCATCACTACTAAGACTTCTGATATCTTGCCTCGTCACTGGTACTCGGACAGGAAAATCTTGGAGAGCCTCTACAATTCATGAATTGGAGCCTGAACTCAACTCTGATTTATCTTCAATCAAACTTAATTTATTTTAATTGTAATAATTTTTATATATGTCATTTAATATTTTCATTTTATTATACTGTTATAAATACTGATTTTTAAGTTTAGTAGGTCTCAAACAACCAACCAATTTATGTATAATTTAGGTATAAATAGTGCTCAGTGTTTCTTTCAGGCATACCTCCGGGGGGGCTTTGCCCCCCCGGAGACAGTCAAGTGCCCCCCCGGAGAAAATCGAGCATGAATTAATTTTTTGCCGTAAATAAATTACAAAATAAAGCAAATAAACATAAAAAGTATGTTTAAATCTATATTAAATAGCGATAAATAATAAAATCAGCCAGAATGCATGGAAACATGCTAGATATGGCCATAAAATAGCAAAGTTGTTAATTCTGACTTCTGAGAAAATGGGTATTGCTATAGAAATTTCTTTCGGAAAAGGTTCTATTAGTTATTAGGAGTGTCTTAGTTAATATATATTTATTAGTGTTTTTTTTCTCTTAATATATATATATATATATATATATATATATATAAATATAATAATATATAATATATATATTTATAGATATATTATATATATATATATATATATATATATATATATATAAAGAAAAAAATAAAACCTGTTAAGTTTTAAAATTAATACATAGAATCATGCGTCTGGCAGCGTAGCTTTTATAAGTGTAATATTTACCACAAAGGCACAAGGCTGGCAAGGGTAGTTTTTCCCACTTAAATTTTTGCCGAGAAAAACCTTGGGAAAAACCGGGTAAAAAGTCACGGAAAAAACAAGAAACAAAGAAACAAAAAACAAAAGGAATGCCGTAAAAAAATAATTATTAATTTTAATTTTTATTTATATTAAATAAAATATATAAAAGTATATATTTATAATATATTATTATATATATATATATATATATATATATATAAATATATATATATATATATATATATATATATATATATATATATATATATATATATATATATATATCTTCTTCTTCTTCTTCTTCTTCTTCTCTTCTTCTTCATCTACCTTTTTTTCCCCAAGATTGGGAGTAAGGTGCGTTCCATGCATCGGAAAAGAAAAGCAATAGGAGGATATGACAAAAGTCGAAAAGAAAGCCCAGCCTTACGCCCCCTCTGTAACCATTAATTAGTAAGCACTCGTCGCAATCAGAAAATCCACCCTAGAGCATCACGGGACCGCGACGGATCCTCATTATGGTAAATCGTCAAGTGTAAAAAATAAAAATTGCGATAATTTTTTTTCTGTTCGGGCGAAGTGAATGAAATTTTCAGGGCATATGTAATCGGGTAAGATGCATCTTTTTTACTTAGATAATTTTTGTGTATACTCAAAAGAAATTTTTTTAAAAAATTTCGAAAATATTTTTTTTTGAAAATTTGTTCCAAGAACAAATCAAAAACTAATGCATATACAAAGAAATAATCTAAGTAAAAAATGTGCATCTCCTCTGACTAAATAAGCTCTGAAAATTTCATCCACTTCGCCCGAATAGAAAAAAAAATATCGCAATTTTTCATTTCAAAATTAAAAAAAAAGTGGGTTTGGAAATTGGACAACGCTGAGCACAAAACTCAAAAAATCGAAAAAGTACTTCTGTACTATTTTAGATAATGGACCTATCTATGCATATTTCAAGTTTGAAGTCATTTCGGAAATAATTCTGGAAGTTGATACGAAGAATGTCCAAAACATGAAAATTGAAAATTCTGAAAGAATAACTACAGACACAGAAAAACACCGGAAATCAACGTTTTAGAGGGCAAAAAAAGCTACATTTTGGTGTTTATATAGTCAAAATCGACTGAAAAATCCGAATTTTATGTCCATTTTTAGGTGGGGCTGAAAATGGACCCGAAAATAGGCCCCAAATTGGTTCTTTCCCTTAAAACACGGTGTAAAGATCAGAGTGATAGGTTGAATTACAGCAGCAAGGACACTGCCGGTGAACTTCTGTTATGTATGGGCGAAGTTTTGGAGGATAAGTTGAAAAAAACATTGAAAACATGTTTAGAGTAGTGGAGGATAAAATCGCCCGTAAAAACGTTCTTGTCAATTGTTAAAATCCCAATGGAAAAGCAGAAAATATTGCAAAATGCTATCATAAAGGAGACTGACTGATCTTGATTAAATTATGGACACATTATTCTTTTGAATTTGAATGGTGGCTTCTATATAGCTGGAAAGTTGAGGTGTAAAAAAAGGCTTTCAGAAGAGGCAAACAAAGAAGTTCTTTATATACACTGTAGAACACACATATATTGTCCCTGGCAGCAGCCTCCTGCAGGAAATAAAAATCAGAATGTCAAAAAATTTTTTTTTATATATTTTTGAAAGACATTTACAAACTGTTAGCAAGTTCCGCCAAAAAAAGAAAATATTTTGCATGA
>JABUQX010094080.1:22500-25000 GCA_015478945.1 Trachelipus rathkii
TCCGGAGATATTGAATGTTGACCTTTAACTGGTTTAGCAAAAATGCACATTTTGACCTAACTTTAGGAGGTCATAACTCTTCAACCGAATGACCTACAGCATTGAGACAAGTACCATTGAACTTCTCTCATTGAGCTTTACAAATATACAAAATGTCAGGAAAATCTGAGAGGGTCATGAAAACTGCTTGGTTGAACTGGTATGGAATTACTCAATACCAGAACACCTCCCCCCCAACCAATATCACAAAAACCTCTTCTACAAATATGACTCAATATACAAGGAAACAGATCCACCTCAACATAGTCTACTAACCCTGATACAGAAATATATAACAAATTCAAATACCTATACACAAACTGCAATACTAATAGACAACAACAATATAAAAACACAATCTATCACAATCAAATTAAGTAACAAATCATACATCATCATAAACGCATACATCCCACACCAAACTTCTCCATACTGTCAACACAATCTAGATCATAACCCATCTCCTGTGACACAACTCCCTAACCTAATACAAGCAGGAGACTTTAATGCTCACCATGAAACATAGTACAAACACCAAACACGAGATAATAGAGGAACTAAACTTCTATCTCATC
This sequence comes from Trachelipus rathkii, assembly GCA_015478945.1. NCBI lineage: Eukaryota > Metazoa > Arthropoda > Malacostraca > Isopoda > Trachelipodidae > Trachelipus > Trachelipus rathkii. The sequence goes on from JABUQX010094080.1 coordinate 23,115, forward strand.
TAGAAACACTAAACATACTAAACCATAAAGAATCACACACTAGATTACCCCTTCACAACAACCAATCCCCTACCTAACCAGACATCACCTTCTGCTCACCAAACATCCATCCAAACCTGACATGGTCAACACTAACAGAACTAAACTCAGATCCTCTCCCAATAATCATCTCTCTCAAATACAAAAGCAAAAAACATAAGACCCCTACAAAAACATACACCAATTACAAAAAAGCCGACTGGGCAAACTGTAAATGATAATGTACATTGACCAACACCTCAAAACATCACAAATCAATGACAATCACTCTAAACAAAGCCATAAACCACATCACTCACATAACAAAAGCTGCCAACAAATACATACCTAAGGAATACATAAAAGAATATAACCCAACAATAACCCCTGAAATAGAAACACTAATCCAACAAAGGAACCAACTCAAAAAAACACTCCCAAACAACATCCAGAATAACACAAATAATCAACCCCAACACTCAAATTACCGAACTCACAACACAACAAACTTTCAAAAACACCTAACAAAGAATATCTATAATACAAATAGCAACAGATTGTGGAAAACAATAAAAACATTACTTAACTCAAAAAACCCAATACCACAAACTCATGAATCCATAATCAACCCTAATAACCAACAACCTCGAACACCCAAACAACATAACAAATTGGCCAAACACTTCACCAAACAAAGTATCAAACCTGCAAAACAGAAAAACAATCAAAAAGATCAAGAAAATCAAAAAAACACAACATAACACAACCAATAATCTCAGCTGATACAATTCAAGCAATCAAAAACCTCAAAAATTCCCCAGCAACAGGCCCAGACATTTCCAACATGCACCTAAAACACCTATCACAAAAAACAATAAAATATCACTCATCTTCAACAAATCCTTACAACTAAACTACATCCCACAAAAATGGAAAAAAGCAATCATTATACCTAAGCTAAAAAACAAGGAAAAGACCTCAATGACCCACCCTCTTACCTTCCAATATCATTACTGTCCACACTCAGGAAACTACTTGAAAGACTCATCCTAAAGATAATAAACCCATACATACCCAACTTACCTTTCCAACATGGATACAAACATCAACACTCAACCACTACAGCCTTCACAAACATCATCCAACCCATTGTCAATGGCCTAAACAAAAAACCCTACCACAAAACAATAGTAATAGCAATAGACATAAATAAACAAAGCTTTTGACACAGTACATAGACATAACCTAATAGAAAAGATTATTAACACAGATGGCAAACACAAAAAAATGGATAGCCAATTTTCTCTCAGGCAGAACAGCCACAGTTAAACACAGAAACATAGAATCCAAAACTGTTCACATACAAAACGGCGTACCCCAAGGAGCAATATTATCCCCCACACATTTTAACCAATACACATCAGACTTACCAACTTCAACCACAACACACACAAACATCACAACATACCCAAACGACATAACTATAGCAACCACTCACCAAAACCTAGAAACAGCAACCCAACTAACACAAGAATGCAGAGAACAAATACAAACCTGGTTAAACAACAACAGAATGACCGCATCTCCCAACAAATCCTCTGTGGCACTGATCACCGCAGATAAACATCTAGCCAACTTACACCCTAACATCCTACTAAAAACACACTAATACCACTAGACAAAACACCAAAAATATTAGGTTTAACTATAGGCACACATTTAACCTTCTCAAAACACCATAATTATCATCAGCAAACAGAAAATTAAACATTCTAAAAATATTGCAAATCTGAACATAAACAATAATAAAGACCTAGCAATAACCATTTTCAAACAATTCATATGACCAATACTCAACTATGCATCAA
>JABUQX010094081.1:5000-11033 GCA_015478945.1 Trachelipus rathkii
ACAAGTGTTTTAAAGGGCTGGCTATTATGTCGGCAGCGAGTTTGAGGATGTGATTGGGGATAGAATGAAAATCACATTTTTTGTTTTTTAATCCGGCGATTGCCTTTTTCACCTCTGGGACAGTGATGGGAATAAAGGAAAAATGAGATTCGTAGTCTGGGAGAAAGGTTTCATATGATGTTTGACTAGGGGGTTTGTCTTTCAAGATTTGCTTACCGACGTTTACGAAGTATTCGTTTAGTCCGTCTGCGATCTTATTTTGGTTGGTTGTTAACTGATTGTTTAAATTCAGTTCTTTTATACATTGTAAGTTTTTTTTGTTATTGTTGATTAATTTATTGATTAAACCCCAAGTGGCCTTCGAGTCTTTGTTGCAATCCTGGAATTTGTTAGAGTAGTGTTTTCTCTTTGCTTTCTTAAGAACTACCTTTAATTGTTTATCATATGTGTTATACACTTCGAATGAAAATAATTTTGTTTTTAAAAGTTTCACGGTGAGAGTTTATGTTTTGGTTGAAAGAGTTTAGCAAAACTGGTGTTAGCCATGGAGTTTGGTGTTTTAGTACCAAGTTTTTTCGTTTTAATAGGGAATGATTCGTCGTAGCATTTATTTAATATATTTACGAACGAGTTGAATTTTTCTTCGATGCCTATGTTCTCACTGTATGTGAATAAAAAGTCAATTTTATTCATTTTGTTTATGTATTTAAGCCTTCGATGTTCATCATCTAGCCTGTATTTTATGGTGGTGAAATTTTGAGTTTTATTAATAGCAAATTTTGCAAGACATGGAAAGTGATCGGACATATCACTTTTTATTACGAAGGTTTTAACGTTCCAGTTTAGGTTCCCCCAGATATGATCTATTAAGGACGGACATCTATTTTCGACGTTGTTTGGACGTGTAGGTAGCGTTATGTAATTGACGAAACCATTTGATAACATTAAGTTTGAGAGAGAGTTTGCCTGATTTGTAATGTTCTCGTTGGAGAGATCAATGTTGAAATCGTTAAGAAAGTGTGTTTTGATAATGTTTAGGGCATTTATGAACTCTGTTTTAGATGAATTTGGGGGTCTATAGACTCCCATTACAATTAGTTTATTCGATTTTATTTTTACGCGAGTTGCTAGTGCCTCTATGTGTGAGTTGACAAGTGAAATTATTACTTCATGGGATGCATAGATGCCATTTTTTAAGTAAAGTGAAACTCCCCCACCCCGTTTGTTAGATTGAAATGCATGTGTTTCAGTATATGCTGGGATCGGATATAACCCATTGTTATGTTCATTCAGAAATGTTTCGGTTAGTACTATGCAGTCAATTATGATATTTTGGTAACTTAGATAGTCCAGAAAAGTATTGTGATGTTGTTTAAGGCTTCTGATGTTGTGGTGGAGAAGAGAGAAGTGGCTCAGTTCAGGTGTCTTTTGATGTTTCAATATGTCCGGATAGATATATTCAGAGGCTACTGGATTTGTGTTTGAAAGTGAAACATCAGAGTGGCTTTCCATGAACATAGTGTATCCGCAATAATAATAATAATACTAATAATACTAATAATAATAATAATAAAAATATTAATAATAATAAAAATAATAATAATAATAATAATAATAATAATAATAATAATAATAATAATAATAATAATAATAATAATAATAAAAAAGTAAAAAAAAAAATACTAATAATGATAAAGTTAGAGTATTTATAAACTTTATAGTGTCGATTTAATTAATAGACAATTGTGGGCAAATTATATGTAACAAAGTTAACAGATAAATGAGCCCCAAGGTGATAATTCAATATCCTAGTGCCGTGGTATAACTAAAGATTTAAACATTTTTGATTGAGGATAATAATTTGGTTTCATATGGGTCATTTGTGAGAATTTAAGCTTTGTAGGAATAATTATAACTAATGTCACTTATTTTAATGATATTAACAATAGATGAGTAGATAGATAGATAGATAGATAGATAGATAGAAAGGAAGATAGGTAGATCGTGTGTGTGTGTGTGTGTGAGAGAGAGAGAGAGAGAGAGAGAGAGAGAGAGAGAGAGAGAGAGAGAGAGAGAGAGAGAGAGAGAGAGAGAGAGAGTGTATGAGAGAGAGAAAGGGAGAGAGATAGAGAGAGAGGGAGAGAAAGAGCGAGAGAGGGAGTGAGAGAGAGAGTATGAGAAAGAGCGTGAGAGAGAGAGAGAGAGACTCAGAGGAAGTGAGTGTGTGAGAGAGAGGGAGGGAGGGAGAGAGAGAGTGAGAGGGAGTGTGTGAGAGAGATAGTGTGGGAGAGAGAGGGAGTGTGTGAGAGTGAGAGATAGAGAGAGGGAGTGTGTGCGTGAGAGAGAGAGTGAGAGAGAAAGAGAGAGAGAGAGAGAGAGAGGGGTGGTGTGAGTGTGTGTGTGTGTGAGAGAGAGTGAGAGAGAGGAAGTGTGTGTGAGAGAGAGAGAAAGAGAGAGGGAGTGAGAGATAGAGAGTGTGAGAGAGAGAGGGAGTGTGAGAAAGAGAGAGAGAGAGGGAGAGAGAGAGTTAGTGTGAGAGGGAGGGAGGGAGAGAGAGAGTGAGGAGTGTGTGTGAGATAGAGAGAGGGAGTATGAGAGATAAAGTAGGAGAGAGAGAGAGAGAGAGAGAGAGAGAGAGAGAGAGAGAGAGAGAGAGAGAGAGAGAGAGAGAGAGAGAGAGAGAGAGAGAGAGAGAGAGAGAGAAAGCATAAAATAATAATAATAATAATAATAATAATAATAATAATAATAATAATAATAATAATAATAATAATAATAATAATAATAATAATAATAATAATAATAATAATAATAATAAAACGATGGTGATAATTATATCAATAATAAGAATTTTAAAAACATGTGATAAATACGATCACCATTATAAGATTTGTAATAAGTGTGACAATAGGTAAACCTAATAATAATTATCAAATATTTAAAGTAATAATAATAATAATAATAATAATAATAATAATAATAATAATAATAATAATAATAATAATAATAATAATAATAATAATAATAATAATAAAATGGCCAACAAAAAAAAAAATTTTTTTTTGCTGCTAAGGATATTTTATCGAATTTATAGTATATCGGGTGTGCTGATTTCAGAAATGACATTAGTTTTCCAAGATTGGCTCTAGTTCTTGAGATACAGGGTGTTCCAGATTTACTCTTATATAAATATCTTTTTTAATGCATATTTTACAGTAATATCGTTTTTATTTCTTTTTAAGGGGCTTACCTTTATATATACTTTATTTTTTTCTATTTTCAGAACACCATTCACGATGAGCCTGTTTGAATAACCCCAATGTATTCTGCTACATCTGTGGAGAATATTGCCAGGAGAACCAAAGAAGAAATATTACTAACTTTGTGAAGCAAGCATATCTAGCATACTTTGGAATGAAACTCGGAGACCAAGATAAGTCTTGGGCTCCCCATATGGTCTGTAAAACGTGTGTCGAAAATCTACGTCAGTGGAAAAATGGACGAAGAAAAGGTTTAAAATTTGGTGTGCCTATGGTATGGCGGGAGCCAAAGAATCACCACAGTGACTGTTATTTTCGTTTGGTTAATGTGAAAGGTATCAATCGTTACAAGCAAGAAACGTAAATTTGAGTATCCGGATTTGGAATCAGCAAGGCGACCTGTACCACCTCTGACTGATGTCCCCCCCAGTTCACTACACTCCCAGACCTAGCATTGTCTGATGAAGAAGATTATCCAGGATTTGGTGTGCACACGTGCAGATAGTGGTAGTGAATATGAAGAAGAGTACTTCTACACAGCAACAGTTCTCCCAGGAGGAGATCAATTTAGTACGAGAGTTAAGTCTCTCCAAGCAAGATTCTGAGCTTTTAGCATCTAGACTAAGTGAAAAGAACTGTCTCAAGGCCGAATGTAAAATAACTTTTTTCCGGACAAGAGAGGTAGTACTTCTTCCATATTTCATTGAAGAAGAAGACCTAGTATACTGTAGGAACATCCCTGGACTCCTGCTCCAAATGGGGTTACCTAAATACCAACCAGAAGATTGGCGATTGTTTATGGATAGTTCAACGAGAAGCTTGAAGTGTGTTTTATTGTACAATGGCAATAGTTATGCATCGATTCCAATAGGTCACTCAACAAAAACTGAAAGAGGAATATGAAAATATAAGAATGATCTTGCAGAAGCTTAGATATAATGAACACCAGTGGTCTATATGTGTTGATTTGAAGATGGTCAACATCTTACTTGGGCAGCAAAGCGGATATACTAAGTACCTTTGTTTCATATGCTTGTGGGATAGTAGGGCTAAAACCACCACTGGGAAAAAATTGTATGGCCTGCTAGGGAAAATATGACTGTAGGTGCATCAAATATCATTAACGAACCACTGGTTGACAGGGGAAAAATTATTTTCCCACCACTCCACATCAAACTAGGACTGATGAAGCAATTTGTTAGGGCCCTAGACAAAGATGGTGAATGTTTCAAATATATTTGCAGATTTTTTCTAAGGTTGAGTATGGAGAAACTCAAAGCTGGAATCTTTAGCGACCCTCAAATTCGCCAAATCATAAAGGATGACAATTTCATAAATTCCATGACTGATATTGGAAGCATCTGCCTGGAAAAGTTTGTCTTGAATTTGTTCAGAACTTTTGGGCAACCATAAATCTGCCAATTATGTAGAACTCGTACAGAAAATGCTTTCAGACTTCAAAAATTTGAATGCTAATATGAGCATAAAAGTTCACTTTCTACAGTCACTTAGATCGGTTTCCGGATAATCTAGGATGTTATAGTGAGGAACAAGGGGAGAGGTTCCATCAAGATATCAAGGTGATGGAAGAAAGATACCAAGGAAGATGGGATACACACACATGATGGCAGACTATTGTTGGAGCCTTCAACGTGATTGTCCACATTCTGCACACAGAAGACAATCATATAGACAGCAATTTGTAATGCAATAATTGTGATTTCATTGTACTGAATTGAATGTTTTGACCTATTAGCATTTTATGTACTTACTCATTAATAATTTGATATATATATCTTTCGTGTTTCTTTTTGTGAATTAGGTTACAACCTAACATAAATTGTTGTTATTAATGTATTTTTGTGACCACCCTGTATCTCAAAAACTAGAGCCAATCTAGGAAAACAGAGGTCATATTCGGAATCAGGGCAACAAGTTACCTATAAAATGACCTTCAAATGTTTTGCCGCAAAATCTTTGTTGGCCAGTAATAATAATAATAATAATAATAATAATAATAATAATAATAATAATAATAATAATAATAATAATAATAATAATAATAATAATAAGAAAGAAGAAAATTTAGTAACAAAAGTAAAATACCGATGATAATTATACTTCACATAATAATAATTGCGACTGTTATAATTGTTTTATGAATGAACTCACGACCCTTCTTAGAACATTTTTTAACCAGATGGAGAAACATTGCAGTTTGTTATATAATTGTCCAATTCCGTTTCATCTTTAATTTTTAATGTGTCGCTCTGCGAGTTTTGTTTGATAAATAGGTTTCCATTTTTTATATAACATGTTTTTATGAACTGAGGATGATCCTTCTTTATTGTTAGAGCTTTAAATAATAATTTCTTCTTTAGCGGAGTTAAAAATTCATTCACAAAGGTGTTTTTTGGTTTTAATCGAACACAAGCCTTGAAAATGTTTGATTTTAAATTTTCAACGTTAATTTTAAATCTCAGTGACCGTTTATCTGTGGCGTCATGACGTTTTCCCCAAGTCTGTAGACTTCAGAAATATCACAGGGTTGTATTTTTATGTTTAATTTTCGTTCGATAGTGTTGATTACTGTTAATTTACAATTCTCGTTCTCACTTCCGGCAGGTATTTCACTGCCACTTAAAACCAAGACATTTTTAATATTCTCTTGCTGGAGGTGTTCTTGAATTTGTTCAATGTTTTGTACTGTAGCTTGCATTTCAGATATACTGGTATATGGGAGACAGGATTTGACGCATCTTTGCTTTCGGAT
>JABUQX010094082.1:0-18391 GCA_015478945.1 Trachelipus rathkii
CCCCTGCTCCTAAAAAACAAAAATAGCCAATATTTATTTTATTTATTTATTATTTCTTTTTTTTTACATTTTCCTAACTAAAATTTTACAAGAATTCCAAAATGTATTCCTTTTTCGCTGTAGCTATTGTAGTTAGTTTTGGGATATTATTTTATTTTTATTTTTTTTTTTTTTTTTTTTTTTTTTTTTTTACAGTTTCGCAATAAAATTTTGCCAGGATTCCAACAATGTATTCCTTTCACTGTAGCTATTGTAGTTTTTGAGATATGGATCGACGATATTGTGGTTTTAAACCAACATTACCTAGAGAGTATATATAGCATAGCAGCATATATATATATATATAGCATATATATGTTATATATATTTATTATTATTATTATTATTATTATTATTACATATTATGATATATTATTATTGAGCATATATATATATATATATATATTATTATTATTACATTATGTTATTATTATTATTATTATTATTACATATTATTATTATTATTATTATATTATTATTATTATATTATATTATTATTACATATTACATATAAACATATATATATAACATATATATATTATTATTATTATATATATTATTATATATTACATATATTATTATTATTATTATTATTATATTATTATTACATATATATACATATATTATATATATATATATTTATATATATATATATATTACATATATATATATATATCATATATATGATATATATATTATATACATATATACATATACATATTACATATATATTATTACATACATATATATATATATATATATATATATAGTATATATATATATATATATATATATATATATATATATATATATAAAAAAAATTTTAACTTCTATATATAATTAATAAATTGTTAGTGAATTTCAATATTTCCGGCATCGCTATCCTCAGCAATGGTTTTGCTTGTTCCATTTGTATGTTTTTAATCTATTTGTGTTCCATTGCTCGTGGCGTTGTGTTGTTTTTTTTTAGTGAATGAGTAGTTTCTTATAAGCATTTGCCTATTTGTCGGTGACATTTATAGGGTAATATTTATATTTTTGTGGTGACAGTTAACATTGCTTTTTAAAATGGAAAAGTGGTTGAAAACTGGAACTCTTAAGAGAGGTGCAGCAAACGTTGAAATTCAACCTGCTTCCTCAACTGCAAGTACTTCTAATCAGCCTGATGTTTACAAGCGCAAGGAGACCAGTGTGCAGTGACTGATAGTGGAATTCTGGTAATTGATAATAGCATTAATAAAACGAAAAATATCAGGCCTCTTCTAAAGAAGAGAAAATATTCTGATGATTAATTGAAATACGGATTTTCATTTATTGGAGATGAGGACAGTTCAAAACCGCTTTGTGTTATTTGTGGAGAAACATTGTCGAATGGCAGCCTGAAACCATCTTTATTAATGTGTCATTCAAAAACTAAGCATCCAAGTTACAAGCAAAAAGATGTCAACTTTTTCGAAAAACTATCAAATGGCCCCAGTGTAACTTCGTATCTGATTGATGTCTGCGAACAAACTCAATGACAACGATGTGGAAGCATCATACAGAATAGGTTACCGTATTGCTAAAAGCGGTAAAGTTGTCTTTGACTTGCTGGAATACTACTGATATATATCCTTGCATTAAAGATGCTGTTCAGCGTCTGTTCGGTGAGGACTATGCTAAAAAAGTTAATAATATTCCCTTCTCAAACAAAACAGTTTCTCGGAGAATTAAGGAGATACCTGAGGATATTGAATCTACAGTAATTAAAAGAATTAAAAAAAAAGAGTCTCTTCTTTTTATTACAGGTGGACGAAAGCACAATAATTTCCAGTCTGTCATGTTGCTTCGATAACTCGCACTGATCATATCTGATGACAACAAGCTGACAGCCAAATCTTTTACTGTAGGCTATCTTCTCACAGAAGATGCACAGCGGGAGGAATAAAATTTAATATGCATTTACACGCGGTAATTTGCGTTAAAAAAAATATTGACCTTGGGTTAACCCTTCGTTGCGCGCCTCGACTACCCCCTAAGCACAGATGGTGAAAATTATAATGTCTTGCTATATACAGTGCCTAAATCGACGTATTGTATCAAATGAATTAGCTACCCATCAGTAACTTGTACGCCTTGCTCGAGTCTTCACACATACTCTACGCGATCCCACAAACGCCTGCCAGATTCATTGAAAAAGTCTTGAATCAATCAGTTACAAAAATTGTAAATTTTATCAGTATGAGCCCCAAATGTTTTCCAACAAACTCCACGACTATTCTATAATTTGTGGCTAACGAGACTGGACAGCAGTCATTAACAACATTACTTTTTTTTTTCCCACAGAAGTAAACATGGCTTTCAAAAAGGAAAGGTGCTAACTAAAGGCTGTGTTTGATATAATGAGACACTGAAAGTTCATTATTTTTTGAAGATCATTCATTTTAAGTTTATGAGTTCTAAATTCCATGAATGTTAAATTGGCTTCAAAAGCTTGCCTACTTGTCTGATATTTTCTTGGAAATAAATTAACGTAACGTAGGATTACACAAGAAGTACATAAGAATATATTTCAAGTGTCTGACAAATTGAGTATATGATCAAAAAATTGGATCTTTGGGAATACTGTATCTTTAAAGAGTCAAAATATTTGAGGTTTTTCAAGAAACTTCAATAAGTTTCTTATCTGAGAACGAATTGAATATGTCAATATGACTTATTTATTATTAGATTTTCATTTAAAATTAATTATATTTTTTTTTTTTTTTTTTTTTAATTTTAATATATATTATATATATATATATATTTTATTTTATATTTTTTTTTTTTTTTTTGTTTTTTTTTTTTTTTTTTTTTTTTAATTTTTAAGTTTTTTTTTTTTTTTTTTTTTTTTTTTTTTTTTTTTTTTTTAATTTTTTTTTTTATTATAGCTCACTTAAAAGGACTTAAAATGTCATTCAGGACAGTATTTTTCCGTAAGCTAGTATATGTGAATAATAACTGGATTTCAAATCCACTATCACGATTGAGTTGCTTGAAGCAGGCAAAAAAATATGTTTACTGAAAAAAAGAAAAAATGAATTGAATTTCAAATCGATTCCTCTCTACAATCTGAATCAAAAAAGAGAATACTCTCCTTGAGTTCTGGCAAACAGTGAAGAAGAGTACCAGAACATAGTTTGATGAATAAAGCAATAATATTTTATTGCCATATATTTTAAGAGGTAAATCAGTTGTAAAAGTTTTTCAATTATATGTTTTTTTTTAATTTAATATTATAATGTAATTAAATACTGTTAATAATGAAGCGGCAATATCCAAACTATTCCCGACTTGATTGTATATTTGTCGTCATTTTGAACTCCATTTTTAGATAAACTTTGGTGCACTACCCTATCGAAGCAATCTCTAGGTATGCACATTGTGAAATTAAATTTAATCATCTGTTGTTTAGAACCTCTTGCACAATGTCAATATGATATTTCGAACAAGTTGATCAAGGTGAAATTTCATAAAAGCCAGGTAATGTGTTTAATATATATTATACAACATATATTATATATATTATATATATATATATATATATATTATGTTTATTTAAAGTTGTAAATTAATATTAAATAACAAATATAAGTTATAGCAGAAAAGTGTATAAAGGGAACCCATATATAATTATTAATAGATTTCCTAGAATTATATTATTTGTATGCTAAGATGTTTTAATATTTGATATATATTTTGAAGATATAAATTAGTCAAAATATTATTCATATATCACTATTTTTATAATATTATAACATAATATATAATATTATTATTAATACATTATATAATATATTATATATATATTACTTATATATAGTATATATATTATATATACCGATTTTTATATAATGATAATATACTTATATTATAATTAGGGGGAGCGAATAAGTCCAAAAAAAATTCCGATAAACCGATTATCCTGTAAAAATACTAGATTCCAGATACTATGTCTATCATATCACTAAAATATGATCTTTAAGAGAACAAAAAGGTTGAAAAAAAAAATTGGGTCAAAAAATATATTTAAAAAGGCTTTACTCTATTTTTAAATTATATACACAGAGTAAGCTCAAAATTTTATACTATATATAATATTTGTTAGCTATATAATTAATATAATATTATATATTATTAAATATTTAAGTTGTCAAGTAATATATATATATTATGATACTTCTTAATTGTATTATTAGTTATTATAGTATTATAATAATATAAGTTGTATATATTTTATATAATAATATTTATTAATTATAAAATATAAATTAGATTAATACGACTGAATAGTTTATTTACATATACCTGTAAAGATATATTATTCAATAAATATACGAAAAAAAAAATATTAGTATAGCCTTATTGATATATAAATAATATAGAGGATATATATATTTATTTATATTTAAATAATTTAATTATTTATACTATCACAGTATATACACTATTATTTATATTAGTATATATTTTAGTACTCAACTTTATATATATATATATATATATTATATAATTATACTATAATATATATATATATATATATATATAGATATAATATATATATATATATATATATATATATATATATATATATATATATTATATATATATATATATATATATATATATATAATATATAAATATATATATATATATATATAATATATATATTATTATAATACTTATATATTGATTTGTGTGTTATGAGGCAGCTACCGAAGTTTATACGCGCACCGCTGAAGGTCACGCGGTAGAGAAGGAAAAGGAAAGAAAAGGTTGGGAAACCGCAGCTTTATTTCCTTATTGCATAAATTGCTTTTATAAGTAACATTATAATACTCTAAATTATCATGAAATTATATAATATACCACTAAACTTTAAGTACAAACTATCTCTTTTTATATATATATTGCTACTATAAAATATATTATTAGATAGTATACAGTAATTATTATATTATATATATAACAATTATATATATATATATATATATATATATATATATATCTATATATATATATATATAGTTATATTTAATAGATAATAACTTATATATAAAAAAATTTATAATAATATATATAATAAATATTAATAATAATATAGATATTAATGTTTAATATATTTATTCCATATATATATATATAAATATATAATCTAATAATATAATATAATAATAATATTTTATAATATAGTATATATAAATATTAATAAAAAATTATTATATATATATATATATACTATATATATATATATATATATACAAATCAAAAAATTATCCATTACCTACTATAAACTAATAAATACATAATATATTATATAAATATAAATATTACATTTTTATCTAATATTAATATTAAATACTATATATATATATATCCACAATATATATAATATTATATTTAATATATATATAATTTTTTATTATATATATATATATCATTATATACATATTATAATATAATTATTTACTTTTATAAATATATATATAATATATATATATTAATATATATATATTAATATTAATATATATATATATATATAATTATATATATATATATTATAATATATATATATAATTAATATATAATATATATGATATATATAATATATATATATATATAATAATATCTTATATATATATATATTATATATATAATATAATAATAAATATATATATATATATATATACTATTAATATAATATTATATAATATATATATTGATATTTATATATATTATAATATATATATTAATATATATATTAAGTATATATATATATATATAATATATAATATATATATATATATTATATAATAATTAATATTATATATTATATATAATATATATATATATTTAGCCTCCTCTCTTCAATTAGAGTGGATGAATGAGGGTGAGTAATTGCACGTATAAATATATTTGTGGATTAAGTGAAGAGTCAAAAGGATTAAAAGGAAAACTCCCTTACTATCCCTCCATATCTAATTTGAGAGATCGTAGCAGTAAGACAAATCCACCATAGGGCTTTTAACAAGGCCGCAACGAACCCTCAGCTGTCCTAATACTCGTACCAATGTGGGATACATTCCACTGTGCTAGAACACATATATCAACCATACGCCCTTCACAAAATCATTACTACCGCCGTTCACTTCAATTAAATCATCCTTTCTTCTCGTCTCTGCAACATTTGCATTCTTTTCTATCAGACATTCCTTTACTGGACATCAATCCTACTTTTCTATGGATTCTAGCTCATCCAGTCGAAGTTCCAGCTCACTTAGCAATATACATATCGCGCGTACCAATACCGACTTCCATTCCAATTCATTCCAATTGAACAAATCATCCTCATTTATACTACTCGTTCAATCTCTCAGTTACGCCTTTCTTCCCACCAGACAACTTCCTAAGACGTTCAATCCTCATTCCACTATGTATGGTTCCCTTTGACGTGTTAGGAATACGTCAGGTTTAGAAATTATAGGTATCTTCCCCAGATGTGATAGGAGTGCAAGTACGTGGCTTTGGGTTCTTAGAGGCAGTAGCACGCACCAGGAAGGTACCATTCCCATTGGCGTTGTCCTAATGGAGCTCAGTTGTTTGAAGAGCAGCTTCTAAAGCATCACTGAATATGAGCTAATTTATAGCAGTCAGTGGATGTGATGTTGTCGAATGCAAATTAAAATAACGCTGGTAGGAGGTAAGACTTGAGAAAGCGATCGTTGGAAGTTGTTTGTTTTGACGCCTAGGATTAAGATCCGGCTGAGGCAGGGGCTCTTGGGATGGCTTAGGACGCGAGGATTGAGTGATTGGGTTGTCACGAGAGGTCAGAACAGCCTCTGATGGTCTAGACTGGGTAGTCCTAGGAACGGGTCCATTATTTAAGGCAACTGGTTGCAGCTCACTTACCATTATACCAATCGACCATCATCAATCTTTCCAAATGATTAAACCATCTCAATACACTCTCGTTTAATCTTTCAGTTACGCCTTTCTTTTACAGCACACCAAGACAACTCTTCCATAAAGATTTTATCTAAATCCTTCACTAAGGGCACCAAAGCACCATATTGTCTCTGTCTAAATGACAAAGGTGGACGGGTGAACTCGACAGATGTGTAGGTTCCCCTTCTTTTTATTTTCTCTCTTTTTTAAGGTCACTTTTTTTAAGAATTAGTTAAAATATTTAGCAAATAGTAAAACGAAATATTAAAAAAAAAAATAACAGGAAAAAGAAAAACCAATGATCATATATATATATATATATTATATATTATAATATATATATATATATATATATATATATTATACTAATTTTATTAAAATAATAAAATATTAGATAATTATATATAAATATAAATAATTAGAATATATATAACTAAATATATATATATTATATTAAGTGATAGTTAATAATATATAATACTGACCTGAGTATATACATACAAATACTAACCTAAGAATGTAGTATAAAAATATAGTATTAAAAAATTATAGTAGTAATAAAAAATAAAAAAAACAAAAGATAATATATATATATATTATATGGAATATATGTAAATATATTTCTCTATACACAAAAAATACCTATAAATCTATCAAAAGTAATGCTAGTAGAGTATACGAATAAACTATATAATAATCATAATAATAATTACTATATAATAATAATATACTATATATTTTGACTATATTATATATTATATATATATTATATATAGACCTATTGATCTCAATAATAGGTTATGAAAGTTATATCGAAATAGTATAAAGCAAGAACTATATTTACTATATATTTAAAATATATATCAATATATATATTAAGAATATATATATATATATAATATAATATATAATGGATAAATTTAATACAAACGCTAGCGCAAGGAAAATGATATGATAAGAGAATATTGTAACTAAATAAGTATAAAATGTAGATAAGTACATTTATATCTTAATAATAGTATCCTTAATTAGTCATTAGTACTATACTTTATAATATACTATTTATAGTATATAATATTGAAGTTCTAATATCATTGAAAAATTTAGAGTGGTTTATATTATATAATATATAAGATAATAATTATATATATATTATATAATTTTTGTTTAATCAAAATATAATAAATTTATTATAATAATAATGATTAATTGAATTAAAGGTACAGATTATCAGTATATATAGAATTATTAGTAAATTATAGTATCAATAAAATAAATAAATTACATATATTAATCCTATATATTTATATATAAGATAGTATAATATAAATGATATATATTTTTATACTTATTCTATTATATACTCTCATATAATAAATAGTACTATATATATTACATTATATATATATAGACTTTTATCATAGTTCAAGAGCTGATCCAAGTCAGTTTGTAATATGTGGATAACAATTCCCTTTATTTCATGAGTATAATAACGTGGGTACTATATTTATTATATTATAAATATTATCCGATATTTATAACATATATAGTTAATTATCCTATATATATACTATATATTTTTATATTACCATTTTTATAATTTATAATATGATCTTTGATATAACTTATATTGGTTATATATATATAATAATTATATTTATTACTAGTTATATTCCACTACTATAAGTATTATATTTAATAGTACATTATATTATTATATTATATATTATATAATATAGTATTATAGAATTATTTTATGTATATAATTCTATATATACTATAATATATATTATATATATATAATATTATATATATAAAAAATTATAATATCAATATTATATATTAATGTACTGGTTTGCTAATTTTCCAACTGGGAAAAGAGCAATCCTCTTCAGGGCCATCCGTATTTTCCTCTATAACTTCAAGCCATGGGAGCAGATTCTGGTTATTTCCTCTTCTGTCCTTCTCTTCTCATTGGTATGGTCCTGTCCTGTTTGATTCACATTGAATCGGGCTGCATGGGCTCTAAAATCTATGAACGTATGAATGTGCGGGTGGCCCGGAGGGCATCCCTTCCCCTGAGTTTTGAGGGAGTGTGCTTCCGTGCCTGACCCTGCCGCTCGTTCAACTATATCTCTATGCCTTAATAACCTTCCCTCAGTGTTTGGATAGTGCGCAAATCATGTAACATTATTACCTATTTACGAAAACTATTGGAAAGCATCTCTGATTCGCCTTCTAACTATCACCTAATAGTCTCTCACTGTATCTATTCTAGAGATCTTTGAAACCTTTCAAGCTCTTACAACTTCTTAAAAGACCATCTGGAATCTCATTCCCTTCTTTCCGATCGCCAGTACGGCTTTCGGCGCTCGAGGTCTAGCTGGCGATATTTCTTTCCTATCTTAACAGATTATGGTTTTCGCCCTTAAGAACTACTGCGCGTGGGCCTTGACATACCATAGCATTTGACCGTGTATGGCACTGCACACAATGCTCTCCAAGCTCCGCTCTAACTTTGGATGTCTCCTGAAATTTTGCTTACTTATTGTCTAGCTTTTCTCTCAAATCGCTCATATTGGCTGTTTGTTGATGGGGTGACTTCTTCTTCTTCTATTTATCTAATCTCTCAGTCATGAGTGAAGGGTTTCTATTACTGTCTTAACTCCTATACTCTTATTCTTGATTCATTAATGATCTTCTCGTTCTGCAAATTCTAACTCTATCACTGCAATATGCGATGACTCGACCCTCATTATTCAATCATTTCAATTTGCTCCTTCTTTTACTTCTAGAATTACCTTCGTCTTAATCTTTTCCGAGATTCTAATTCTCGCGTGATACTGGGATAAGATTTCCGGTGGGATCGTCTCCCCTTGTGAAATTTAATTCTTTAAAAACCCAACTTCTTAAAATCTCCCTCTCTAATACAACCTTCTAACTTTCCAAACTCTTTCGACGGTCTCTCGTCTCTCCTGTTGACACATATAACATCCTTGGCCCTTAACATAAAAAAATAATACGTCTTGGAACTCCCAACACACAACGGTGCTATCAGCGGCCTTACAAAGAAACTGGAAGTTCTGTTTATGAGACTGGATGAACTTTTTTTTTCACTCTTTTACAGTTACTAGTACAAGATATTCAAGGGGTCTTCATCCACCCTTGTATGAGTACTGCTCTCATATTCTTTGGGGGCATCAGCCTTCACTCAATTTTAGGATAGGGTCGAGTCAAAGGCCAAAGGCTTATAAACTTTCCTGTAACTTCTAGTACTTGATCACCTCAATCTTTTGTGGCACAATGTTTGTGTGCTTACATCTTTACATATGGGTATCGGTAGTGCAAGTGCCCTGAGGAATTATCCAACTCGTGAAGTACCACTCACCATTTACGACGTCTCTACGTATGCACAAGGTGCCCTGTGTCGGCACATGAGTTTTGTGTTGATATTAAGCCAACTCAGACTAGTTCGACTGCGTGCACTTTACCTTCTTTCACTGCCACCTCTGTTCTGTGGAATTCTCTTCCATTCTTTCATGGTGTTTTTACTTACAATTTATCTCCCTCACCTTTAAAGCCGGTCTGTGCTATCTGCGTAATTTGCGCTAGTTGTGTACTTCTGAGGCGTCAACATCCTCCCTACTTGAATAGGGCTTTGCCCGTGAGCGGTGTTGATATAGTTATATATAGTTATATATAATATATATATATATATATATAAATATAATATATTAATATAATATAATATATAATATATACTATATATATATAATATATTAATATATAGTATATCTAGGTGTGTGTGCGTGTGTGTGTGTTCTCTGGAAAGCGTAGCCGCTGAAACTAAGCCCCATCATCACACGTTCAGAGCATATAAAACCTCTCTCACCTCACAGAGCATGAATGACACTCCTTCACAGCGAAAGCCTTTCCTCCAGTATTGAGAGCTATAGGCGTGGGTCCTCGGAAAAGTCTCTACCCGAACTTCTGCATCCAGTCATTAAGGTCATCCAAAATAATATATCCGTGCCACACACACAGATAAGACGCTTATTGATCACCAAGCGTTAAAACCGCAATGCTGAACAGTTTCCTTAGTTTTTGTAGTATACAGATAATGGGTTTCTACCCCACAACTAATTAACTAATTACGAGAAAGGCGAGAAAGCCGTGGTTTTTGAGACCTGTAACCGTGTTTACCCTCGTGGGAAAAAAGAGGACAAGATGTACGTATGAGATACGCATGGAGATCAGCTAGCTCTAATTATGCTATACGCTTGGAGGTATACAGGTAAGAAACCGTAATTAGGGTATCTCGCATAAGTTAGCGGAGTATCAAGTAAAAATTTAATGTTGGTGAATGTGGACAGAGATAAGTATGAAAGGTGAGTTCAGAGCTTGGGGATAATGAAGAGATGACAGTGATTTTCGCGGTTCAAAGTTTGTATCATTTATAAATATAGCTCTAAATGTTGTAACGTTTGTGGATGCTTTAGTCCGTAACAACCTATAAGTTTAACACTTTAATGTGGATTACTATGTATCTTGCATAATTTAAAACCCAGTGATACTTAGTGTACCACTTGCATATCTAGATATACCTCAAGTTTGTATCGTTTGTTACTTATGCTATACTCTCCCAAATATCACCAGTGTACTTGTACTGCTCACCTTTGCATACTTGAATATATTGCAAAAACTACAACACGCTACTAGTTGGTCGCTTATATATACTCTCTGCCCTATAATTTATTCTTTCTCTTCTAGTACTTAACCCTACGTATCTGACCATTAAATATCATATAATCTATTATTACTGCACAAATTAAATTTCCATTTACTAATATCAACGTTAATGTCAAATTAGACAGAAAAGATAATCACCAAGTATTAATATCTTATCTATGAATCCTGGTTATGACTTATATTGAGAGAGCTGCTTCTTTACTAATGCGATCTATTTTAATGTACCTAATATTACTTTTGAGTTTTACCTACGCTGAGTGTAAAGTGATCAGTAGGCAAAAAACTGGCTAATTCTCGCCTTTGTCCGAGAGTATCTAGATTGTTTGTGATTAACCCCACATATACTGTTAATAAATCTATATATAAGGACCATATACTATAATTCATGTAGCGATTGGTAGTATTATAAAACATAGTATATATTAGGGCATTAATAGTACGTACTTCTCTGTGTATGTAGTGCAGCGGATATATTATTCATAATATTCATATTGATGACCTTAATATGTACTACGATGATATAGACACTAAAGTTCCCGTAGGGAGTACTTAATTGTATAGTTATACGAAGAATATACCAAACGTCACCATATTAATAAAGCTTTGCAAATTATACGGATAATAAGGCTATTCCGATATGGTAAGGGAAGAGTCATTACATGTACCGTATGTTTAGTATAGAGAGAGAAGCAGTTTTATAATGCTCACTTAATAGTATAGATAAAGTGTGAATTAGGCTTAAGAGATTCGTACTGGCTTTGGAAACGCTCTTCAGGACACATATATCACATATATTAGTATATATATTATTTATTACAGATAATATTATATATATATATTATATATTCTATTATGATTTTACGTATTTTATGCTACATATATTAGTAATTTATATATATTATTATTATATTAATATATATATATATATATTATTGCACAAGTATAATATAATAATTATATTACCTATTATTATCCATCTTATACTACTTATATATAATTATATATATATCATTTATATATATATTACACACCTCAAACCATTCACTGCCAGAGCCCTATTCAAGGAGGGGGTGGTTGAGCACACCCAGATTAATCTTCACACTAAGTAAACTACGCGATTGAGTACAGACGTAGCTTATAGTCTGAGATGAGATTAAATTCAGCCGAACACAGAAGCAGGAAGTAGAATCCCACAGACAGAGTGGCAGGAAAGAAAGAAGCACCCCAGCGAACAGGCCTGGAGTTACCAATATCAACAACAAAACTCATGCTCTGACACAGCACCCTTGTGCTACGAAGAAGTCGTAAAGGTGGTGGTACGCGAATGATAAATTCCCTCGAACACCTGCCGCTGCAGTCCTATAGAAAAGAAATATATAAAGCACTCAACCGCGCCGCAAAGATAGAGGGGTCAAGTGAACTGGAAAGTGCAAGTTTATAGGCCTTTTGGATTGTGACCGACCTATCCAAAAACTTTTATGCTATGACATTTGCACAGATCTTATTTCTTCTTCTCATACCAAAGTAGGCGCATGGACACTTCTCGTAATAATGTTCCTCTAGAAAAATGTATTTTCATGACCTATATTTCCACCTGTTACCCAAAGATTTAATAATCAAAACCTAAGTATAACTTTGGAAATGGTTATATAAATCGACATACAGTTTTACCAAGGCGGATGAGGCCGTTGTAATTAGCTGGATGTAGCTTGAGAAGATGGAAAAAAAGTCGCAGCCTAAACAGAACTCCCAGTTTCTTTTGATAGGCCCATCAACCGTTGTGATGTGAGGTTTCCAAGACTAATTTTTTTTGTTTTATGTTAAGTCTACCAAGGTGATGCTTTTTATTGTAACAGGTAGATAACGAGAGAACCATCGAAAGAAAGTAGGAAAGATCACGAAGGTGCTTAAGAGAGGAGGCAGATTTGAGATTTGGTTTCGTTAAAGATAGAATTTCAAAGGTTGCAGACGGACCCACTCGTGAAATTGCTATACAGATCAGCGAGAATAAGAATCAAGAAGATATTAAGACGAGAGGCAATTCTTAAAGTAAAAGAAGGGAGCAGAATTGAAATGATTTGAAGAATAAAGGTCCAGTCATCGGAATACGAGTGGATAGAGTTATCGTGTGCAGGTGAGAAGATCATTAATGAAAAGTAGGAGAAAAGTAGAAGATAAGACAGAACCTGAAGAACACACTATTGAAGAAAAAACGAAGAAGAGAGTTGCCCCACCTCTAAAAAACAGCCGATTATTGAGTCGATTTCGAAAGAAACTAGACATAAGTAAGCAAAGAGATGGAGGAATAACAAAGAGTATATATATATAGTATATATACTACTACATTTTGTACAATATAAATATTATTATTATATATATATTATATATATATATAAAATAGTGATATATAATAAATATAATAATATATAATATCTTTTTTATTATATATATCTATTATTAAATAATATATATATATTTATATATTATATACAAAATATATAATATAAGACATTATATATATATATATATATATAAATATATATATATTTAATATATATATATATAATATATAGTTAATACTATGTATAAATATATATATATATATTTTATATATATATATATAACTTACTATTGATATATTTATATCATAATTATATATATATATATTACTTATACATAAATCTATAATATAAATCTATAAATATAGGTGAGATGGTAATTGAGTGGATTTGGAAGTTTGTAACATCGCGTTTAGAGAGGGTAATAGTAATCCGAGGGATTGCGAGGAGGAGCAATGAAAATAGTTACCCTTATATAAATGTAATTACTGGATAAGGTAACTGTAGGCATTATAGGGAAATTTAAGTTTATTAATTTTATGATGGTTGTAAGGAAGATATATGCTGGTATCATAGTGTAAGAAGGAGTATGTCGAGTGACTGAGGACTGATTTGTGAGAAACAAGGTGCGTTTAGAAGTGGGTAGAGGATGTGTGGGATCACATCTTTACATTGAAACAAATGATTGGTGAATATTGAGGGACGGAAAGAATAAACTGTGATTTAGGTTTTATTTATTTGCAAACAGGCGTATGAATTGGGCATACAGGGAAGCTCTATGGCAGTGTTAGTGATACGACTGGTGTTGGTGGTAAGCACATTCTGATATTGGTAATCAAAGTATGTATGAACGAAAGAGTGAACGAGTTGTGTAAGATAAATATCGCACACAGTGAAGTTAATATTATAGCCCAGTGAGGCAGGGAATGTGTTATGTCTCCTTGTGGTTATTTAATTTGTAATATGGATGGGGTTATGTAATAATTAGAGGTGGCAGGAGATGGTGTTAATATGATGAAGAATGGAAGAGGTGGAGGTTCCCTACCTATTATATGAAGATGATTTGGTTTTTGTGGTGAAGAATCTGAAGAGAAGTTTGAGAGATTGGTAGAGAGATTCTTGGTCTTGGGTCTGCTAAAAGGAGTCGAATTAGAAAGTAAACGTATGATAAGAGCAACGTAATTGTGTAAGTGAGAAAGTCCTCGATTGAAGTGAGCTGCTAAAAATGTGAGCAGCTGAAAAGTGTCATGAGTCTAAAATTTATTGGAATATATGTGGACTGAAAAGGAACGGAATGATTGCATCAATGGTTGTAGTAGGTATAAAGTTGTGAATGACAGGAATGTGGCTAGTGCATTAAATCCTTGGTGGATGAAAAGGACTAAGTCTTGAGGTGCTAGGGTTTTACATGTGTGTGTGTTACCTGTGTTAATGTAATAGTAGTGATACACTATGGTCTGGAGTAAGAGGTATTGATCTAAAGTATAATGTGTTCAGATGGGCAATCTTAGGGGAGTCTTAGGTATGAGAAGAATTGATAAAATAAGGAATGAACGTATTCGAGAGTTGTGTGGTGTGAAGAAAGAGGTAAATGAGGTAATAAATGAAAGTACGTTGAGATGGTTTGGTCATGTGGAAAAGTTGATGATAATCGGGTATTTAAACGGACCTATAGTGGCGAGTGTGCTGGGAATCGACCGGCTGGGAGAATGAAGAAAAAGTGGATCGAGGCAGTAACAGGAATGCCTGGAGGAGAGAAATGTGAGTTTGGCAGAGGCGAGAAGAAAGGTGCATAACAGAAGTGAATGGCAGGGTTTTGTGAGGGGGTATGGTTGTAGCCCACCTGGGCCAAGGGATGAACCCCACACTGACGAGATGCCATAGTGAGGGTCCGTCACGGTCCCGCGAAGCTTTAGGGTGGATTTTCTGACTGCGCCGAGTTCTCACTAAAAGGTATAACAGGGGGAGGCAATTCTGTGGCTTTCTTCTTCGACTTGCTTCATACTTCTCTAACCACTTTCCTGATTTCCGGCTGTCATCGTTAAACGACACCTTAACCGCCAAGTTTGGGATAGAAGGGGGCGAAGAGTGATGATGATGATGATGATATGATGATGATGATGATGATGATGATGATGATGATGATGATGATGATGATGATGATGATGATGATGATGATGATGATGATGTATATATATATATACACCGTATGATTATTTTCTTTTTACATATATATATATATATATATATATATATATATAAATATTTATGTTTTATTATACCAAATATATTATATTATATATCATATAAAGAATATTATATGAATATATATTAATACAAATTATATTTTAATATATATATATATATAAACTATAAAAATTAATATAACTAATAATATATATATATAATATAATATATAATATATATATATATATATATATAATATAATATATATATAATATATATATATATATATATATATATATATATATATTATATATATATATATATATTATATTATATATATATATATATATATATATTATATATATAATATATATATATTATATATATATAATATATATATATAATATGAGTTTATCATAAAGTACTTTGTACTTGTATATTGACCATTAATACTTGTACTTGTATCTTGAACTAAATTCTAGCCTACTTGTACTTGAACAATTCTAGAGTACTTGTACTTGTACTTGTACTTGACAAAATGTACTTGAACCCAAGCCTGTGAAGGGAAATAAGAATGGGATGCATAAAATCCAGAAGTTATTACAGCAATAATAAAATCAATAATAATAATAATTATAAAATAATAATATAATAATAATAATAATAATAATAATAATAATAATAATAATAATAATAATAATAATAATAATAATAATAATAATAATAATAATAATAATAATAATAATATTCTATAAAACATTAAAAGAGGAAGGAGAACCACTAAACAAAAAGTAGAAAAATCAAAGAAAAACTTAGCGTAGGTCTTCGCAGATACAAATCTAAAAAGGGTATCTAGTTTTAAAGATCGTAATTTCCTCTGTTGAGAGTGAGAGCTCAAATCTCAGTCTGGCTACCTGAACGGACACAAAAAATTGCTATCAGTAGGTGATTTTCAGTAATATAATTCCAGTTTACAGCGTAGTGAATTACACTAAACTCAATACCCACACATCACAAAAAACATAGCCAACAAATACAACAGAACATTTTATTATAGCATAAAAAATTCATCTTCTCTCTCATGTTTCTAGCATAAGAAGGTTCGCTCATTTGGATGCGAAACCACGTCCACGGTGGCTGGAATTTTCACATGCGTTAAGCCGAAGCAGGGTTTGCTATCAAGCCGAGATAATTGATCAGCTTAATTAGGAAATACATGTTACACAATTTCCCCTGACCAAGACTACTGCGGATAGAGGCTCGGTGGCAGCTAACTAACAAACTATATCGTATATATTATATATATGATATTATATTATATAAGAAAATCAGATATTAAGTATTAGTACTGTATCATATATATATATAAGCATTTATACATATACTCATATTTGCATATTATATGATATCTATATTATTTAGTATAATATAATATATTATATATACTAAATATAAATATATATATATATATAATAATATAAGATACATATATATATTATATACATAAAGTTATTGCACTTTATATACATTATATTATAATATATATATATATATATATCATTATATTATTATTATATCATATAAACATATATATTTATAATAATTAATATATATACTAATTTACAAATATAAAATACTATATAAATTATTATATATATTACTATATATATATATATATATATATATATATATATTATAATAAAATATATTATATATTATATATATATATATATATATAAACTTAATTTAGATGTAATGTTCATTCTAAATTAATAAAAAGTTATTTATTAATACAAATAATTATGAAAATATAAATCTCAAAGTAAAAGAATATTACATATATATTTTTTTCTTTCTTAGGACAAGCTCCAAAAAAATGATAGTGAAATTATCTTTACCATTGCAGGCTAATTTTTTAAAAATTAAAGTTTTCCCCCCCCCCCCCACAAGTCCCCTAAAAGAAAGTATAGCTGGCGCTAGGACGAATTATAATGGTCGAAGATCCAAATCTGTGTTGGAGATCCATTGCAATCAGTCACGAACACATCATCCATGGACTGCAACTTGCCACGATCAAGGCACTTGCCAGATTTTTTATGGATAACTTCATTTGA
>JABUQX010094083.1:0-17500 GCA_015478945.1 Trachelipus rathkii
GAGAGGAGGAGAAATGCACTTTTTCACTTATGGTTGATATAATATCTTAAATCGTAAGACAGTTTTCAGGAACTTCATCCTAACTTTCATCGCGTCAACGAGACAATAGCCATGGCAACACAAAAAGTTAATGAAACTAGAAAAAATAAAATCATATATTACCTATATTAATTCTATGTATCGTAATTTTATAAGAAATAATTAAAATAGAAAAAAAAAATAATTCTCTGAAATAATCTAAACGCTTTAATAAAAATACTATGAGAACTGAAGATCGATTTGCTTCAACATGCTTTATATTATCATTAAACTTATACCATGGTGTGCATATTAGGTGGCATAAAGTTCTGCTTAGCTGAACGTAGCCCTACTGCTACGATATAATATGATAAAATATTATTAAAATACATATCATCTGCTGTCCTTAACTCTAAAGTTAGTTCCGGTCGAAGTTTAGCATCGTCTAGACCTTATTTTCTCTGAGCGTCGTGAGCCTAATATAATTGGTTTTTTTCAGATGGTATTTTACTTTTACACGTAAAGTATTATTTCAATGACAAAATCATTTCATAATAAATTTCAAGAAAATGATATAAAATTATAATAATAGCGACAAATTTGTACCGTAAAAAAAAACCAAGATCGGCTGCCCATTGCTCTAGTAGTAATCAAAAATCTTAAGGAGAGTTCAATGGTTGGTTCAGAAGCTACTTGATTATAAGGAAGAGATGCAAGTATTTATTGCTTGAGAGTTCAAATGCTTTTCGTCTTTATAAGAAAACATTTCTCAAGGATGTTCATAAATTTGAATTTACGTTAAGAACAACATCTACACTGAAAGGAAATACATTTTTGAATGTAAAGAAATTAAATATTTATTTATTAACATATATTCGGTCCACATAAATCCCAAAGGAGAAGATTGAAGACAATTAGGAATCCATCGACTGGATGGTTACTTACACTCGTATAATTAATTCTTTGTCTTCTCTCTCCTAGATTTTGTTTTTTTTCATACGTTGAATAGATAAATTTAACAAAAATTTTGAAATTTTAGAGGAGACGAGAGGAGAGAGAGAGAGAGAGAGAGAGAGAGAGAAGAGAGAGTAGCGAGAGAGAGAGAGAGAGAAGAGAGAGAATAGAGAGATTCTCTTGGACTTCTCTCCTTAGATTTTGTTTGATTGTCATTATAAGAGAGAGAGATAGTAAAATAACTATCATCATTCTCTCTGTCTCCTATCCATTATAATTTTGTTGTTTTGCTGTTAAAATAATGCAGATAGTAATAAATGGAAGTAGAAACGACATCATTCATTAGCATGTGTAATACATGAAAATTTCAAAAAATGGCGTGTTAATCAGCATATATGATTTATAAGTTAATAAAAAAAAATATCACTGAGTAGACTTTAAAAAATTTCCCTTAATTTTGTTTTTAGAGAAAGAAAAGAGATAGTAGAAGTTATCAGATAAAAAATACTTATGTTTAACACGCACACACACTCTGTAAAATAGAAATATATGAAAATAAAATTTAAAACAAATAACAAAAAGGTAAAAGAATGCCTTTAGAATACCTGTCAAAAGAAGAGATAAATTGCACTGTGCCCTTGAAACCTATGCTCTGGAATGGTAAACGGTGCCATATACGAGTATTGCAGAGTCAGTCAAATTTGGTGGATCAGATTTTGAATTGAGCTTGCAAGACTTTTGGATCGTAATCTAAATCGAAGTCGCGTTTGAAAATTGTATTATTCTAAATAGCTGGAATGGGGAATCGGAAAACCGGAATAGTTGGAATAGGAATATGAATCGGAATAGGACTATCCTATAATTATAACCATCACAGTTCTGCTGTTCAAGCTGTCAAGAAATGAAACAATTGATAGTGATGAAAATAATTTTGACAGAAGTGAACCTAGCGATTATTACGATTTTGGTTTTAAAGAGAGTGTTTTGTATAAGTAATTTATTTGTAAATTGTATAAAAATTTTTGCTTTGGGCTGAAATTTGTAAATAGTGTTTGTAGTTTTATTTACAATTTGTTGTAAAATTATCATCAATTTTTGCATTTAGATTAGAAGAAATTATTAAATATATATATAATTTGGTTATAAATACAAGATCAACAACTTCTTAACGTTTTTACATTTCCTTCTTTAACATTTATATTTGGTAAATCTATTTATTTCTTTTCACTATTAATGTGTGTTAAAATCCTCCTATTAGGGTGTTTGAAAGTAGTTTCAAATATTTTCTTGCTACTAACCATTAGTCATTAATATAAATTTAAAATTATAGTACTTACAATCCATATTGTATATTAATTTTCTCGAAGCATTGTTGCGGTGTATTGAAGTGTTTACTGAAGGAAAATTTCGCCAAAAAGTAAAAAAATTTAAAAATTTGAGATTTTATTTTAGCAAAAATATATTTTTTTTAAAGTCATTGAGATATTTTTAAGTCTGTATAATAGTGGGCAAAACTATTTTTATAAGGAAAAATGCTCATGACGAATGACAATTTTAAATTTCTTTTTATTTTTTTGGCAAAATTTTCCGTACGAGCGAAAAGGTATCCGTGCATACACAACCACCCACACACACACACAACACACACACACATTATATACACACTCAGACATACACACATATAAAACACACACACATAAACACACAACTTCACACACACACATCACACACAAGATCTCAAGATCGGTCGATAAAATTGAAATGAGGGAAAATGAGTCACTATATCTATAATTATTTTATAAAATTTTTTTAATATTTATAATAAATACAATAATAATAGGGACACTCAAAAAAGGAAAATGGATAAGTGAGATATAAGAAGTACTACTAGCTGCGAGATAATAGAGTGTATTCGCAAAATAATAAATGCTGGAAAATTATCTTATTAGTTGAATCTAGGCTATTACAATATAAATACGTGCATATTTATATTGCCTTATGCATTAAAAGTACTTTATATAATAAATTTATTTTGATTAAACTTTTATGCAAGTTAATTAAATTAAATTAGAAGAATTCTTTAACATATATGTGTGTCTAATCATACCCTTTCGAGCGTGCTACCGGTAAGAGCGTCGTCAGAGGTGTTCTTTCTCAGTGACTCCGTTCTTACCTACTAAAGTAAAGCGGCGGAGAGTGATAGATTAACGTATTCCCCGTCAGACCGTCCCGGCCACATTTTCGTAGCAAGATTATAATCAAATAAATGTACATTGAGGAGACAAACGAATTGCCGATGAGAATTTGTAGGTGTGTAAGGATCGAATAACAATTGATATATAGTATATATATAGGATATAAAAAATGTTTGTTATATATTACTATATACCTATATAACTCTATATATATATAATATATATATATATATATTATATATATATATAAATATATTATGGAATATATGGCAAAATTTAGCTTTCAATCTGCGTACATTTTATTTATTGCTCATTTTTACACGAGGGGGATGCCGCTTTAATTGATTGAAGATCCAAGACATATATCACTATACATTAAATAAAACTTTAATGCATTTAATAAACACGTGAAACTTAACTTTCTTTAACAGAAATTTACTCACTAGCTTTATATTATATATACTTTATTATATATATATATATATCTATATTATAGACCTATATATACTTATATGTAACTATATATACTATAATTATTATATATTTTACTATGACTACTATACGCAATATATACAATATAATCATAGTTTATATTAATATATATTTATATATATTATATAATATTAGATTCTATATACTAATTTAGTATATATATGAAATAGTAGTCAGATTAATATTTATTATTACTTTAATACCTTATTAACATATATATTATTATTATAGTATTACTATTAAGCTTTTTATAATATATATATAGAGTAATATATATAATACAAATCCATGCCTTTATATATATAAGATCATAATTTATATCTTGGCATATATATACATTTCCTTCATATATATATTTATATATATATATATATATATTACTATACTAACTTTAAATAATTATAAATTTATATTATTTATTATGAACCTTATATATTTATATAATATATATATATAAATTATAATTTTTTATAGTGTAAGTATTTTAAATAACTATATATATATACTACCTATATATATATATAATATAATTATTATTTATGTAAGTGATATATATATACCTATATTATATATATAATTATTATATTTTTGAAATACTACATATTATATATATATTATTATTATTAGTGAAGAAGCAAATAATTACCATATATATTTAATATATATATATATAATTTTTTATGGATAGTTAGAATATATATATATATACGTACTATATATATAATATATATATATTACTAATTTAATAAATTATTATTTATCTGGCTTATATTATATATCATATATAATATATTACTATATTTACCCATTCTTACAGTTTCATTTTCCCATTGATATCTTTATTAAAAATAATTTTCATAAGAGTCTTGGTATGGCCTGGTTATTTAAATTTAAATTGTATTTTTTAATTATTTTTAATTAATAAAGATTGTTTAAAAAATCTCTTGATTTAGCCTTTTTTATATCATTTTATTTAGTAAACCTCACATACCTAATCAGTGTGCAAAAATAATTAAAATTAAAATCTAGAAGAAAAATGCTAAAATATGCCAAATCTAGCATTTTTAATATTTTTTTTAATAAAATGTATTTCATATTCAATTAACATAAATCATATAAATTTTTTTTTTTACTCCCCTTAATTTTAACAATTCAATGTGCATTGATAAGAACATGAAGCCATATATATATAATAATAAATATATCCGGTTTTAGCGTGAGTATATGAATTAATTCTAATGTATACCGTAATGTATATATATATATATAATAGCGTGTTATCACTCATACACCATAGATATATATACTATATATAATATATATATAAATTAATAATAATATATATATATATATTTATATATTTTATTTATAAATATTATATATATATAATTTGAATAAATATTCAAGCCACTGTTTAATATGTTATATCCATATTTTAGTTGAATAAAGTATAAAAAATGCCTTATCAATATATATATACATATATAAGTAAACAAAATTGTAGGTTTATCTCCGAAAACAGGTTTATGGAGTTATTGACAATTATATCTTTATACATATTTCACTAAAATTATTTTTTCATTCTTGTAATTCTCTCTTTTCAGGTTTTTACAATCCATGATTGAATATTTCTTTTCGAGTTTTATAAAACTAAAATTCTTTTTTTAAAAAAAATAAAGAAATTAAAATTTTAGTAAAACTATAAAATTTTTATTTTTGTGTTCAAAATTTTTTTTAAAACAGTTTGATAAAGAAGTGCTCATCTTATTGTAATTTTTAATCTTTATGATTTATAGTTAGAGTGAGGGACTAGAGTTAGGAAAGATAAGTTTAGGGATTCGTTATGGTTTATGTGTTAAGAGATTAAGGTTGTTTGCTTAGATTCTGTTTGCAAAAGCGCAAAAAAGCTTATTTTAGTATTCCCCCATCCCATCCAAAAAAAAGACATAAATATAAATCGCATAATGAAAATCATTTATAAATGATATTTAACAACATATATGCCACCATAAACAAATCGGTTCGTAAACCCACTTTGTAACAAATATCCAGTGGGAACATGAAATGGATACACGCTTCCAAAATCTTTTTGCTTTGTCACTCTGAAGTCGCACGATATTGTCCGATAATATCTTTTGAGAGGTTGACGACAAACCGTTTTCATTTCTAAACTTCCTCTTTCGGTCGTCTCTCTTGTTAACATTCTCTCTAGATTTCTACCTGTTTAATTTGTAGTGGTTCTTTTAATATACCTGTACTTGTTTTTACTTTTTACATTTATTTAATTTTCAATCAGTTTATCACATATCTACTCTTAACAACTGTTCTACATTCTCTCTTCTTGAGTATGTGTTCAATCTTCTCGAAAACTTTCAGTACCAATTGCAATATGCAAGAGGAATGCCTGGAGCGCGCTCTTGAATCTACTCCTCGATTTTAACATGGGAAGGAGAAAACACTATGTTTTTGATGTTCCAATAGAACCTCAAAATCTCAGTTCTTCATTCTATCTACCGATATAATCTTCATAAAACTACATTTCAATTCATATATCTTATGTGAGAGAAGTGAGAGTAAAATGATTCCTTTTCTTTGGGATATTTCTAGAAAGAAATCCACTGATTGTCATTCTAATTTGCTAAACAATAGGATAACTAATTTTAGGACGCGTTCAGAAATTTCCTTTTCACACCACGAACAGTTGCTTAGCTTATTTGTTATACTGGTAGCGCTTGGTCTCACTATACCGGGGTCTGCATTGCATCACTTTGGGTGTTTCACTTCATATATATAATACTCATATATATTAATTATTTTTCTTGGACATATTAATTACCATTATTGACCACTATTATATACGAATATAACACGGTGGGCTACATATATAATATAATATAAACGGTATATTATATGGAAATCCTTCATATATATGACAATACCTTAGTATTTAGAAAATCGATAGTATTTATATTACCTATATAAATATATATAATATATATATATATATTTTATATATATATTATATATATATATATATAATATATATACTTATATTATATATATATATTATATATATATATATATATCACTATACTATATATATATATATATAATATACTATAATATATAAGTATATATATATAATATTATATATTTATATATATTAACTAGCCTATTTACCTGAAGGAGTTTGTCTACCAGACATTTTGATTTATCTAACTCCTGCCTGCTCTTTATTTTCATTATTACCAAAAGCTATTGCGAGGCGATCTATTGTCTCTAATTCAATCCTGGAAGATTTTTACATCCCTCCTCCTTCTCCTTTCAGGAGTGCCCGTGTTACTCATCTTTCTACACAGTCTCCATTTTCTTTTCCCACTCTGTCTTGAACCACAAACTTAAACATCATTGCTGCAGTCTGCTTTCTGTCACAAAGGTAGATTCTGTAACATACTTCCTTCTATTTTAAGTCCGTTTCCTTCTAACACTTTGTACATGTCCGTGTATCGTGGATATTTTTGTTGTCCTTCTAATTAGGAATGGATTTTACAATATTATATATCTTTGTTACTACACATTATATATATACTCACTTTATGATCTATATTATATATATATATATACCGTACTTAGTAGTAGTATCTATATTATTTGGCTATCAGTAACGTTATTAGCTTATAAATACCAAAGTGTATTAATATGTATATATATACGTTGGAGATATGTCGGTGAGAGCATACAGTGCACCAAGAACAACATGGTTTTGTAGTGCTCTACTAATAAGCTTCTTCGCATGTAATCATTGATCGTATTCAAACCTTCTATTTTCTTCTCATTTTCTGAATGCAATAAATACAAAGGAACTGGCAAGAAATCGTACCGTAACATGGATTCTATTCTCTTGTACGTTACGTGCTCACAGAAAAATACAAAACATTCTTAAATAAAAATTTTTTGCTGCACTGAAAGAAGTCATGAACATTTTAAGTATATAGTATATATAATATAATATAATACTATATACTATTTCTATATATATATATATATAATTATATATATATAATAGTATATATAGTATAGTAATATACTATCCTATATATATATAATTTATATATATATATATGTATATATATATATATATATATATTGATACTATACTATACTTATGAAAGAATGTTATTTTTAGATACTATTTAAAATCTAAATATATATTATATATATATATAAAACACTCACTATATATATATAGCCTAATATACGATTATATACTACCCTTATGACCTCCTATATATTTCATTGCTCATATATATATAATATATATATTATGTAGGGGAATATAAGCTATTATCGTTATGTATATTTACTCTATGAAAGGTGGACCCTGAGGTTGCTTTAAGGATTATTAGACAGATTTTTTAAAACCACACTGTTAATTATTTTAAAACACAATAAAACAGATAAAATAGACAACTTTCGTTAATATACTTTTTTCGAGTCGGCAATTGCTTATTCCAGACTCGAAAAAGTTATAGTCTATAAACTGAACAGCTTGTCTCACTTCAATTATCTGTTTTAATGTTTTTTAAATAATTCAAAAGTGTGTTTTTTAAAAATCTGTCGTAATAATCCTTAAAGCAACTCAAGGTCCCCTTTCAAGAATATATATATATATATAGTATATATATGATATATTATATATATATATATATATATAATATATATATATATATATATATATATATATATTATATATATATATATACACGTATCTCTATAATATATACATATATATATTAATATCAATATAGATAATATATATCGAGTTTACTAGACTCACTAACTATTATATATATATATATATATATAACGTAGGCACAGTCCAAAGTGACGCAAGTCTCTACAATTAGGCATACTCCACAGATAGTTAGATTTGACTAGAACATTGCTCGGTATTCAATTTCCTTTTGGTTCATCCTTTTCGCGCTTCACATTCTCATAGGGTATTTCTAGCTTAGTCTCAATCATGCTCTTGATTGCAGCACTCACACCCTCATCCCTTTTCTTCACATTTATCTCACAAGCTTACAAGCTTACAAGCTCACACGAGAACATAAAAAATACCGAAACTAAAACTGACCTTGGAAATTTCTAGAGGGAGGCATCGAAGCAATGTTCCTCATCCACTCCTCCCCCTCATCATCACTTGGCAGTTGGCGCAGCCGTCTTTCTTTGGTGCAGTTCATTCCCATTGATTTGTTACATTCGCTGTTTTTATTCTAGTTTCCACTTCTTTGAACAACACCTTTCTTCTTCTTCTAAACCACCCCACTTTATTCTCTCTCTCTCTCTCTCTCTCTCTCCTCTCGTTCTTCGCTGTCTACTCTCTCTCCTCTCTCTTCATACTTCGATCTTCATCTTCTCGAGGTATTCCTTCTCTCTCTGCATCTCTCTCTCTCTCTCTCTCTCTCTCTCTCTCTCTCTCTCTTGAAATTTCAGTCAAAGGCGAATCTTGTGTATATGTGCAGAATGACTTTGTTTGTTCTGGTGTTCCTATTTGGAATCATTAAATTTCATTAAAATTGGCGAAAGGAGCTCGAATTACTAAGTCCCCGTATAATTTTATTTGCTTAGTTTTATTTAAAATGTAGACATTTTCATTTCCTCTCTATCTGTTCTCAATTCTCTCTTCTACTTGATGGTGTTCCACAAAGTTTCATTTAATATAACCTCTTACCATCTCATTCCTAATATTCTCCTCAATCACGTATTAGCAAAAATCTGCAACGTTAATTGCTATTCCTGCCATCATCTTACAAGACACACCCACACAATAGCATCGATTTAACATTATTGTAGAAAATTTTAAGCTTTCCATTGAGCGCGTAACAGAGGCGAATCTCTCTGGCATGAGGTCATACATTCCATTCTCTTTCCCTTCATCTGAAGCTCATAATCTTTGGTTTAATTCTGCTTGCTCTCTTGTTATTCTTTGCACGAATTCTGTCTTCAAGAATTACTGTAATCTTCAAACCCCAGAATCATTTGCTACTTTATTTCCCTCCGGAATCGTACAAAATCAATTCTACGTAACAGTAAGAGCTCTTTTCTACGGTGTAAATGCAATAATCTTTTTGGTTCCACTTCCTCCAGCTCATTCTGGCATTTTGCCAAAATTGTCAACCCCAACTATGTTTCTTTCTTTTTCCCTCCGCTAGTTTCTTCCAACGGTACCACAGCTATCTAATATTTTGCTAAAATTAAACTTTTCTCTCATACACTTTCTTTAATTCCACTTTAGATAACTCCGAGGTTATTCCTCCTTCTCCGCCTTCTTCCAACTCCTTTATGCATAATATTGTTATGATTTCTGTTCTCCTTCTGAGTTTAATACTAAGAAGTCATAATGTCCAGATGATATCCTACCTGTGGTCCTTAAAATGTTTGCTTCTGAGCTTTCACCCTGACTTGATAAACTATTTCATCTATGCCTGAACTTCAATCTTTCTTTCTTGCTTTAAGCGTTCTCTCATTCAACCTATTACGATGGACACAGCCCTTCTGAATTCTCTAATCGTGTACTTACTCCTTTGAGGGGATTCGTGCGACACGCGCTTCCTCACAGTCATATCCCTTCTCTCCAACTCTGATCCCAGACTTAACGCTATGCTCAATCTTACATGTACTCCACTGGTAAAGTCTAGAACACACTCCTTTCATGAATTTTCCCAAATTCCATGGCTTGCACAATTTCAAACGTCGTTTTCAGGACATGTCGGACTTTAATTTGAGTCTGGTCTCGTCTGGCATTTGATTTTTACCACCTCTGGTGAAATTCAGTAAGCCTCTTGCCCTTTACCTACTAGAGAAATCATTAAAAAACATTTAAAAATATAATAATAATAATAATAATAATAATAATAATAATAATAATAATAATAATAATAATAATAATAATAATAATAATAATAATAATAATAATAATAATAATAATAATAATAATAATAATAATAATAATTTTTGTATGAAGGTCATGGAAATGGTGAGGGACAGTGCAAGTGAAGATAAAGGCATGGGGTAAAGGGGAAGGAAAGAAAGCATTTCTAAACATGGAGTTTGTCGATACGTTGAACATGAATAATGTGTTTTCATAAATTTTTTAAGAAAGGAATTAGGTCGTAAATATGAAGGTTTCATGATAAACTTTCTGGGAGGAGGAGTAGAAGGAGAGTGAAAATTTTCCATAAATCCCCAAATAAATGTTCCCCGTATAATAATTATACACTAATATCATAATTGTCCTAACTGGAATACTCAGAACATCCTCGCCTGTATCTGTTCATAACTCTCACTCACAGTAAGTGTTAGTTAGAGATCTGATCCTTCGTCAGCGTGTGAAGCATGAGAATTTTGTTTTTTTCTTACAGTTAACACAGCCATTCACTGGCAGAGCCCTATTCAATGTAGGGGTGTGCTCATTTTTACATCCGGGTAAGATGAAGCTAAAGAGAGAACAGCTTACATTATTACAGCTCACGTTTTGTTGGACGAGTACTCTTCCACTGAACTACCGAGCGCTGAAGAGTCAATCAACTGATAAATTGTCTGTTTTAGCAACACCTCCAACCTCTAATGAAATACCCTAGTTTTATCTCTTTTTTAATGACTTTTCAACGATTCTAATCTTAGTAAGTCTGGATTTCGGATGAGAGGGTAATCCAACAGTGCCAACACCTCCCTGGGTGCAGCGCTGCATTTTGCATGAAATACATAATTCTCATAATCTTCAAATCAACATTCATGGCCTGTTAAAGAACTGAAATCAAAAATCATCACAA
This sequence comes from Trachelipus rathkii, assembly GCA_015478945.1. Taxonomy (NCBI): domain Eukaryota; kingdom Metazoa; phylum Arthropoda; class Malacostraca; order Isopoda; family Trachelipodidae; genus Trachelipus; species Trachelipus rathkii. Next base: position 11,495 of record JABUQX010094083.1, read on the forward strand.
AATGTCAACTCAATAATTTATTAATTATCGTTATTAGGGTAATCATTAATAGGAGGATCTATTAACTGGGTGCAATATTGTGAGATATAGCCACGTAGCCTAGAATAAGCAATTGTAATTCATAAAATAAAAATTTGGCTTCACCGAAATAAAAACTATTTGTAAAAAGAGTTATTTCATTTTTGTTTATTATTTATTTATTTTTATCATTTTAGAATTGTTTGTAGTTAATTTTTTATTATCTATCTATTCATATATTATTATTATTATTATCATATTCATCTATTATTTAACTTTATCTTATCTTCTTTTATTATTACATTCACTTATCCCATATTATTTATTACTTAATTATGATTCATCTATTATCTAATACCAAAGGGCAATACACATTCTTAAAGCTTTGATAAAGGTTTTCGGTCAGACTGGACCATTGCATTTCTATGCATCTAGATTATTTATGAACAGAAAACGACAAAAATTTCTTATTGTCGTTGTAAACTATTCACATCATAATTTATTAATACTTAACGCAAGCTATATATGTAAACAAGAAACTTTGATATCCTAAATATTCTTCTGCGGACTTCACACTTCAAGCATTATACAAAATGAGATCAAGACGCTTAAGCGCCTATTATTAATTCTCCAGTTTAAATTTGGCAATCCATATTACGGAAGTTCTGTAGCAGCAAAAGTGAACGCCATGAACCTGTTTATTTCAGTTTTTTTTCATTCAAACGAATACTGTTGGGTAGGATACACGTGCCCCCAATGCACGGCAGACCGCCCGCGCGACTACCAACAGGCTTCCAACACCAACGGTAGCAATCCAAAAATTGACAAACATTTATTTTTGGCCTTTCTTTTCGCAGCAACAATGAACAGAACCGAAATCTTGATCAGTAGGCTAAATATTCTGAGATAGCATTACCAACCATTCCGATACTAATTTTATTATTTCACCCCGCTTGCCTTTGGAATGAAATCCCTTATATAAAGGACATTATTATATTATTAATTATTATTATTATATTAATTATTAAATTATTATATTATTATTATTATTAGTGTATTATTAAATTGTTCACTATATCATGATCGACTTAATTATTATATCATGTATTGCTTATGACTATCTTTTATGGTATATTAAGATGCTTATTCTGTTATGCTGTATTTTTGTGCTTATTTTATGCGAATAATCTGTTATATATCTATATATATATATAATATATATTAATATAATAACTATATAATAATATATTTCATCAACGTAGTCATCACACACATACATACTATACAATACACTCATACACTAAACATATCACCATATAACATATACTACATCAACTATATCAATTTTATATTAGAAAACGCAATATAACCAAAATACATATATTTACACTTATATCCGGTTCGATATAATATACCTAATCGACACATTCACGTTATTCTATAATAATCACTACATTAATACACAACAGATATATCTATAAGTATATATATCAACTATATTATTGACACAAATTAATCATATAACTCACTATATACTATACTCATAGATATACTATATATATATCCCAACTTTACAATATATAATATCAATATTATATCATACCACTATATTTATTTCAATACACGATTACAATATAACTCATACATACGATACTAAATATATACTATTATAAATATTATATATAGATATATATATATATATATATATAATATATAATAACCTATAAACTATATATTATACTATATATATATAATTGAGTCTTATTATTATATACTATATTTTCAAATAAACTAAATATCTTTAATTTAATATAGTATAGGTATATACTAATATAATATATAATGTTATAGAACTTATATATCCACAGTATATATATAATATATAAATATTTATTTGGAGTACCGCATACTAACTACTTTACTTATATACCTAAATGAATTTTATTCTTGAATAGTTATAATATATTAGTAATATTTATAATTTTAACCAAAAATATGAGACTAAAATTATATGAAAAATTTTACATATATAGTAAAACTATTATAAAACTTTCATAAAAATGTATTAAAATTACTCTAACAATGAAATTATTAATTAAATAAATTATTATCACCATTATGGCTTCTTTTAATGAACGTTGTACTCTTGATCTTTTTTTTCCTTTCTATTTGAATCTTGGGCCTCAATTCTTCGATATTTCGCTCAATCTTTTTCATAGAGTCTGACACTAAGATTTATTTCCTAAAATTTCCTTTTTGCTATTTATTCTTCTCCCTCTAAGCTCCCTTATTTCTAAAGAATTGTTATAGTCTGCTACAGTTCACCTATTAAGTTTACCAATAGTGTTGTTGCTCCCCAGGGTTCTGCTCAATTTAGAAATCTATTTCTACTTTACTTTCTATTACATTACTACTTTTACTTTGAAGGACGACCAGTTCAACTTTAAATAAGTGACTCTATTATGATGGCCTTGGAGTAACTGACCTCTAATCATTCTCATATTTCTAATTGAGATAGAGAAAACAAGGTTATTTTTCAATCATTAATTAAGAACTTCTGTACTTCTCTTTCTACATGATTTTTTGCAACCAATTTCTGGTATATTACAGAAGCTCTGTACTTTCATCTTTCTGCTTAATATAACTACATCATCTTAGAGCAGTGGTTTCCAAAGTGGGGAACGCGTACCCCGGGGGGTACCCAAAGATGAAATACTTGACGAAGGTAACGGTTTACTTACATCACACAAAGAAATAGGTTTCAAAATTATCACTTTTCGAGTGTAGGAAACCGTTTAATCACGTGAGTGTGAAGTTTCTCAACTGTACCTCACTACAAGCGGTTTTATATATAGGCCTATATTTATTAACTTGATTATCAACTTCTCCGATATATATATATTATAACTTTATATTAATATTATTATATCTATTATATTATATTATATTTATACTTTTATTTAATAATCTAATATATATATCAATACTTATATTATTATTCACGTGAAATGGAGTGGTTATATATTAATATTAAAATAGTAAATATACTATATTATCTTAACGTATATTATGTCAATACGGCCTACTCATTTATGCTATAATTATCTATGGTCATATGGTACACACTTTAATTATTTTCTCGTCTTCAAGGGGTACGCCTCTAAAAAAGTTATCTGGGTAGATCCACTGTCTAGAAAACTCCAACTCAAAACTTTTTCAGCCTTTAGATTCTGTTATTTCCTTCCCTCGTGATCTTTCTTGGAATGATCAAATTGTTTCTCTCACCAAACCAGCTTCCAAGAGCTTTGGTGTTTTGAGACTCTTCAGATTTCTTTTACACATCCATTTCTTCCTCTGTATAGGGTCGTTCTTGTATACAGTAAGCTAAACACATATCTAGGGTGGTTTACTCTCACTACCCTCTTTAGAAGAGGGGTCAAATCCATTTTTTTCGGTACGCTGATGGCCGCTCGATAATTTTTTAAAACTTTTATATTGGCATGGCCGTATATTGCTTAATAACTTGGCAAATCTACAAACGCCATTCGTTTTATTGTCTAGACTATCTACTTCTGGCTATCGTAACAGCAGTGAGCAATGCTTTGACAGGTGGCGCAAAATAATTACATACTACTTAATAAGGGTAACTATTTTTAAGGTCGATACTCTCGCTTAATTGGCTAATTTCTTATACCGAAATTTCATAAGAGAGTGATTTGTTAGGGATACTTTAAGGTACATTTGGCCTTCTCTGTTTTTTTGGGGGACAATAATATTTTCACCAATGAAAATGAATCCGAAAAATTGTCTTAAAAATCGAAGAAATTTCCCTTTTCCATTAAATTATTAAAAAGACAGGTAAATAATTAACGAACTATAAAAATTTTGTGTGATGCATCAACATACGTACAAGTATAGGGTATATACAAGATGCCTTATTTGAAATTTGGCTTAAATATTTTAAAAACACCTTTTACAGGGTGTACATAACACCAAGTTCATTTCGGCAAAATCGGGTACTTTGAACTTAAACACTCTCTGAGATGGCGTAAGTGCTTAAAAACACTCTGAATGTGACACAATAGTACTCACAATCTCCTACTATAGATGTTTTCTATCACTGTGGCAATATTGACTTGGTATTTGCTTGTTTTAAGAATTACACAGCCATTCAAAAACGGCAAAAAAATTTTGTAATTTTTTTCAAAGTTATTTTATGAAAGTTATACGTAGGGCTACTCGTAATATAAAGTACCTATATTGTTAAACTGTGTGTATAAGTATGATATTATTATTATTAGAAATTATTAAATTTATTGTTTTAACTTATGTATTTATTTTTTTTTCAATTTTTAAATTTAGTTTAAAAACAACTAAAATAAGAATCTCACAGGAATGTCTTAAGAAATGTTTGAAAAGTTTGCAACAAGCTCATTAAACATAACGTGGCTTAGTAGTGCATTTTTCTAATCCAATTAATTGACATACATTCAATACATTATTAAAGTCTACTTACAATTTAAATTATAAATTAAAACTTATTTGGATAAACACAGACGTACTTAATAGCTAATGACCTGTGTTCTCCCGTATCGCCAACAGAGACCGGCTTTTTTTCCCGAATTCCAATTTTTGTATAAATGAATTTTTTGAGAAAAAAATTTATAGAAATATTTTGATTTTCCATATATTTTATTTTATTTTCATTATTCTATAACATAAGGAAACTCCAAATTGAGAAAAAACTTATAAGTTAAAGATGTACTTAAATTTCGATCTCTCTTCATGAATCATTAAAAAAAACTGAGAATCTGACGAAAGTGTCACGTCAGTTTACAGAGAAATAAATAAGTCATATATATATATACTATATATATATATTATAAATTACTTTAGTATATGAACGTTACATTATTAATCTGAATACCTATACAATTTATCTAATAAATTATTGTATATAATGATATTACATACCATTCAGCTAATTATATATTATCGGACTAACTAATATTTATATAATATTATTATTATTACCTAAACTTTTATATTTATTATATAATATACAGTGCGAGTGTGTTGGAAACCGCACCGCTGGGAGAACCTGAGGTGGAAGAAAGGAAGATAGGGATAATGTATATCGTTGAAATTGAATGTATGAAGAAGAGAAATTTGTGAGTTGGGCAGCAGGCGATTCCCTAGCTTAAGAATAAAGGTGCATGTATTAGGAAAGAGAAATGGCGGAGTCTATTGTATGCGAGGCCACAGTTGTCGGCGCTTCTACCTGGTGCCATAAGGGGACGATGAACCAATTGATAATCGACGTTTTCTACGATATGCAGGGTACGTCGCGTTCCCCATGCGTGGCTCTAGGTGGATTGTCTGTCTGTTGAACGAGCTCTCACTAATTATGGTTACAGGCCGAGAAGGCGCGGTAGGCCTTCGGCTTTCTCTCGACGTTTGTCATCGTTCTTCCCTACTGCTTTTCTTTTTCCGATGCTTGTAACGCACCTTACCCCCAACGTGAAAAGGAGGTAAGAAAGAAAGAAAGAAATACTATATATATATATATATAGTATATATAATATAATATATTATATAATATATATATATATATATATATATCTATATATATATAATATATATATATATATTATATATATAATTATATTATATATAAATATTATTATAACTTAAAATAGCACACAGGAACATTTTTTTTAAATAAAGAATCTGGTAATACTAATTTTCTTATCTTACAATCACACATGGTTAGAGCGACACAAGCACACCTTCAAAATCTTAGCTTGCATAACTGAATTAATGTCGCGCTTCACATTAAATATTATTAAGGTAATTGGTGAAACGCTATTTTAATTATACTTTAAATGTTAAGTAGACTTTAATAATGTTATAGGATTAATTTGGATAGAAAACACAAGTCTATTATATTTAATTGCATTTTCACGTGAATTTTTTCCAAAATATGAA
>JABUQX010094083.1:25000-26792 GCA_015478945.1 Trachelipus rathkii
AATGAAGAATAAAAAAATATTTCTCTGTCTTTTTACCAAAAAAGTTAGATCCTCTTTGTAAAAAAACCCATAGGATTTGTTATTAAAAAACGAAATTTTTTTTTTTTTTGAAAATCGCAGGATATACTCTAAAAAATAATAATGAAGAATAGTGAAACCGAAAATCGTAAGTCTTAGAAAAAGTTACAGCCTCTGAAAATTTAAAATTCCATAGACTTTCTTATAAATAAAAATTAGTGGGCTTCTCAGGTCTCATTTCAGGCCCTCTTGTTCAGGTTATGATAAGATTTTGTTAATTCTACATAGATTTTCTCTGTGTATACCTAACAAACTCTTACTATAACCTGATTTAGAGGGCCTGAAATGAGACCTAACCTGGATCGATCATTGGAAAAGTCTATGTGATTTTTAACAACTTTGAGAATGCTGAAACTTTTTTCCTAAAGAGACCGACAAATAATTTTTTTATTCTTCATTACTATTTTTTTAGAGTCTATGCTGTGATTTTTATAAAAATCTGTTTAGAGGCAGTTATTGGAAATAATTACCATATATATATATATATATATATATATATATATATATATATATATATATATATATATATATATATATATATATATATATATATATATATATATATATATATATATATATATATATATATGGCCAGCCTCCCGAATATTTCACGCATGTAACTATAAAAATATAACATCTACAGGAAAATAAATAACATTTTTGATTTCAGGAAGTAATTTCATCGAGGAAACTTAAAAAAAAATTATTTTATTCTAATATTTATTAATAACTTCTTAAATATTAGTAATATCTTAGACCTGAAATAGTGCATGCTCTGATTGACCTTGAAACCTGCATTAGTCTCGAGAGCAAAAGTTGCCAAATACCATTTTTTTTACGCTTTGGAGAAAATATTTTTTTATATCCTTTTTAGGGGGTTCGAGCCAACAGAGGGACAGAGGGGGGACAAAGTCCCCCCCGTCGTCCCCCGGTAGTCCGAGAAACCCCGACTCTATCCATTGTTCTTGTTTACCCGTGGGTATTCGTCTGTTTTAAAAAAAAAATCAACATTTGGCACCTTTGCGTCCTAAGTCGGAGTAAGCAGCATCTTCGAATTGTCAAAAAACTGTAATATTTTCAACATTTTTAACAATTTTAATTTTTTAAAAAGCGTTATTTTTTTTATTTTTTTTAATTTCCGCGGTAAAAATGTGTCCTGATTAATAAAATGATATTTATTTTCGTAGCTGTTATAGTTTTCTAGACACATGTCTGAACTTTCGGGATTCTTATATATATATATATATATATATATATATATATATATATATATATATATATATATATATATATATATATATATATATATATATATATATATATATATAGTGGTGGCTCCAGGGCAGGGCAACCAGGCCAATCGCCCTGGGCCCCGCACCTTATAAGGGCCTCACACGCATGCAGAGGCTAACAGATTTAACGCCATGGTAATTGTTACCCAGAGGGTTGTCACCCCCAATTATAATGAAAATCACAGGATATACTCTAAAAAAATAAAATAATGAATAGTAAAAACGAAAATTGTCGCTCTTGTTAGGAAAAAAAACTACAGCCTCTCAAAGTTGTTAAAAATCCCCTAAAAAAAAATAAAAAATAAAATAAAAATCACAGGATATACTTTAAAAAAATAATAATGAAGAATAATGAAAATGAAAATCAGCAGTCTCTTTAGGAAAAAAAAAGTTATAGCCTCTCAAAGTTTAAAAGTTTCCCA
>JABUQX010094084.1:0-2500 GCA_015478945.1 Trachelipus rathkii
GCTCCGGATGCCGACTAAGGTTTCTGTATGTAATTGAAAATTGTTCAAACAGTCTTCTGGCAAACATTTTTTTGCCTAAAAGATATTTTTGAAAAAGAAAATTAATACCCAGGATCCGCTCCGGCTCCGGTTCGGCTCCGGCTCCCGGCTCAGACACCGGCTCCGAGTTCGGCTTGGGCTTCGGATCCAACTAAGGTTTTCTATACTATTTGAAAGTTTATCATCATTACTCCTATCAATAACTTTATACTAAATTTTTTTTTTTCGAAAAAATCATACTCCGCTCCGGCTTGGCTCCGGCTCCGGATCCGATTAAGGAATTCTGCACTATTGGAAAATTTTTCATCAAGTCTTCTGGAATAAATTATCGTCTAAGAAAATTATTTCTTGAAAAAGATTTATACCCAGGATCCGTCCGAATCTGGATCCGGATCCGGACCGACTAGGTTTCTGCAATATTTGAAATTTCAGTACGTTTTCTGGCATTAAATTTTCAACCTAAAAAATATTTTTAAAAAAAAAATTCATACCCAGGCTCTGGCAATGATTCCAGTTCTGCAAAAAAAAAAAAAAAAAAATAAATACTCCAGCTCCGACTTCACTTTCGCCTCCGCACTGACTAAGGTTTTCTGAAACTCTTTGAAATTGTAGTAGTCTTCTGGCAATAAGTTTTCACTACTAAAAATATTTTTTTAAAAAATCCGACTAAGGTTTCTGAACTATTTGAAATTGTTCAGCACGTCTTCTATCAATAAATTTTTCACCTAAAAAAATATTTTTTGAGAAAAATATACTCTGGCTTCGACGCCATCCGACTTGAATTCCGGCTCCGGCTCCGGCTCCGACTCCAAATCCGGATCCGATTAAGGATTTGTACTATTTGAAATTGTTCAGCAGTCTTTCGGCAATAAATTTTTCATCTAAGAAATATTTATTTCTTGAAAAAAAAATTTATTTCCCAGGATGCCGTCTCCGAATCAGGATCCGGACCAGACTAAGGTTTCTGCATTATTTGAAAATTGTTCAGTGCGTCTGCTGGCATTCCATTTTTTCTAAAACAATTTTTTTGAAAAAAATCATACCCAGGTTCCGGCTCCGGTCCGGCTCGGTCCGCTCCGGCTCCGGCTCCGGATCTGACTAAGGTTTCTGAACTATTTGAAAATTGTTCAGTACGTCTTCTGGCAATAAAGTTTTCACCTAAAAATATATTTTTTTAAAAATTCATACCCAGGATCCGGCTCCGGATATAAACAAAAGGCGCTGGGTACATTTATGAAAATTAAAAAACATCATTTTGATTTTTTTTTTTTTTTTTTTTTTTTTTTTTTTTTTTTTTTTTTTTTTTTTTTTTTTTTTTTTTTTTTTTTTTTTTTTTTTTTTCCCCTTTTTTTTTTTTTTTTTTTTTTTTTTTTTTTTTTTTAAAAAAAGGAAATCATACTCTGGCTCCGACTCCATCTCCGACTTTGAATCCGGCTCCAGCTCCGGCTCCGACTCCAAATCCGGATCCGATTAAGGATTCTGTACTATTTGAAAATTGTTCAGCAAGTCTTCTGGCAATAAATTTTTCATCTAAGAAAATTATTTCTTGAAAAGATTTATACCCAAGATCCGTCTCCGAATCCGGATCCGGATCCGGATCCAACAAAGTTTCCTGCACTATTTGAAAATTTGTTCAGCCCGTCTTCTGGCAATAAATTTTTTCAGACCTAAAAAAAATATTTTTTGATAAAAATTCATACCCAGGTTCGGCTCCGCCTCGCTCCGGCTCCGTTCCGCTCCGCTCCGACTTCACCTTCGCTCCGATCTGACTAGGGTTTTTGCACTAGTTTGAAAATTGTTTAGCACGACTTCTGCAATAAATTTTTCATCTAAAAATATTCTTCTGAAAAAAAATTATAATATTGCGCCGGCTTTGACTCTGGCTCCGACTTCGACTCCGGCTCCGACTCCGGATCCGGATACGACTAAGGATTCGGCACTATTTGAAATCTGTTCAGCACGTCTTCTGGCAGCAAATTTTTCATCTAAAAAAATTTTTTCTTAAAAATAATTTATACCCAGAATCCGGCTCCCGATCCGATCCGGATCCAACTAAGTTTCTGCACTATTTGAAATTGTTCAAGCCGTCTTCTGGCAAATAAATTTTTCACCCTAAAAAATTATTCTTCGAAAAAAATCAACTACGGCACGGCTCTAACTTCGGCTCCCCTTCGACTCCGGCTCGACTCCGGATCCGAATCCGACTAAGGATTCTGCAACTATTTGAAAATTGTCAGTACGTTTCTGGCATTAAATTTTTCACCTAAAAAAATATTTTTTGAAAAAAATTCATAGCCAGGCTCCGGCTCCTGCTCTGGCTCCGGCTCTGACTTCACCTTCGGCTCCGGATCTGACTAAGGTTTCTGTACTATTTGAAAATTGTTCAAGTACGTCCTTCTGGCAACTAATATATTGCTTTAAATAATATTTTTAGAAAAAAATCATACCCAGGCTCCGCGGC
>JABUQX010094084.1:12500-15000 GCA_015478945.1 Trachelipus rathkii
TGCTTTCTGCATTCTTGCAACCTCCGTTTTGTGGAATTCTCTTCCATTTTCTGTGTTTCATGCTGAATTTAATCTCCCTCACTTTAAAGCCTGAGTCTGTGCTCATCTGCGTAATTTGCGCTAGATTGTGCACTTTTGAGAGGCATAGGGCTCCCTCCTTTAATAGGGCTCTGCCCATGAGTGGTGATGACAACTGTTATATATAATATATATATATATATATATATATAATATATATTAATATATATTATATATATATATATATATATATATATATATATATATATTTAATATATATATAGTATATTGCTTCAAATACACGATCACTAAATATTTATTTCAAAATACTTGCGGAGTCTGAAGGCAAGGGCCCGGGTTCGATCCCTAGTTCATAGCCAAGGTAGAAATTACCTAGAGAATTTAATCCTGTAGAGAACTTTAATTGCCAAAACTTGCTAATTAAAATTCTTAAATTGTTTCAATATATTTAGTATTATCATTAGCTAATCGGTAGAACGAGTGAGTCTCTTTTCAAAGGGGCCGGGTTTGATCGCTTGACCGGATCCTAGGTATGAATTACCTAGAATAGTTTCCCTCCTAGAATAGAAATTATAAAATAAAATTTAATAAATATGAATAGTGATTTTTGTTAAAGACTTTGAATTTTTTTTGCTGAATTACCATTAATTAAATAACATATTGAGAATTTTTTTCGACACAATTAAATTAACTAATTAATTAGCTAATTAATTAATTAATTAGTTAAAGATTGGACATTCGGATGAAACAAAAATTAGTTTGTTTTTTTTTTTAACATTTTTAAAAATGATTTTAAGAGAAATCTTTTCTTCTCTGAAACTTTCCTGATCATTTCTGTCCTCCTTAAATATTGCCTTTAATTAATGAAAGGTCTTCGTTTGCTTCAAAATACCTTCGAAGCTTACACAAATAAAGAATATGTAACTCTCTGTATCCATCACGCTTCAAGTATTATTTTCTTCTTTGAAGATCATGCATTGCTCTCTCTCTCTCTCTCTTTCTCTCTCTCTCTCTCTCTCTCTCTTCTCTCTCTCTCTCTCTATATATATATATTAATAATATATTTAGTATATATATATTATTATATATTATAATATATATTAATTATTTATATATATATATTATATATATATATGATATATATATATATTATATATATAATATATATGGGACCTTTGTTTTAAAATGTATTTTTTAAACGTTTTTTTTTTTTTTAGGTTTTTATTGAAATGTTTATTTCTGATCGGAATATGATGGAACAAACGTCAAAAGAAAGAGCTCGACAAACCATTTTCAAATCTGAAATAAGGGAACTATCCCAAATGGTCGACAGGTCAAATGGTCGACACATCAAGAAAATTTTCTGTACAGCTCTCCGCCGGCGTGAGGTTACGTTAGGTTAGGTTGGATTGGGTTAGGCTAGGTAGGTGAAGTTAGGTTAAGTTAGGTTAAGTTAGGTTAGGTGAAGTTAGGTTAGGTTAGGTGAAGTTAGGTTAGGTGAAGTTAGGTTAAGTTAGGTTAGGTTAGGTTGGGTTAGGCTAGGTTAGGTTAGGTTTTGTTGGATTCGGTTAGGTTAGGTTAGGTTAGGTTTTGTTAGATTCATCAAAGAAACTCTAAATAACCATTTTTTTTTTAACCAATGTCGATCATTATTCCCGTCGACTATTTCTGAAATAAAACTTAAAGTCGGTTTAGTAGAAAAAAAAGTTATTCCTATTTCCGATTTTTAAAATAAAATAATTTCCGATATTTGGAATAATAATTTTTTTTTACATCCGTATCATGAAAATCATAAAGCAAATGACAAATCTGGCCTAGACATTCTAAATATTATATAAAAATGAAAATAAATTCGATGCAAATTAATGAAAAATAAAAAAAAAAAAAAAAAAAATTAAAAATAAATTGCCAAAAAAAAAAAAAAAAAAAAATTGATAAAAAAATTTTTTTTTTTTTTTTTTTTTTTTTTTTGCATTACCAGCTTTATTCAGATAGTAATGCTGTGCACATTTCACACCGTTTGAAAGAAATTGTATTTAATAATGTATTCTTACTTCTTAGCTCTTCTTTCAGATTTCAAAGGAAGACTGAAACTTCCAGAATGAAATACGAAGATTCCTTACATTTCTTTGCCTGTTTAAAAAAAAAAAAAAAAAAGGAAACGAATTTTTAAAATGAAATACTTCTTAAAGAGTATTAATTAACCAAGTCAAGCGAAAACTGTTTTAAAGATTAAATATTTCTAACTTTAATTTTTTTTTTTATTATTATTATTCAACACTGAATTTTTCGTACGTCAACCAATTTTAAATAATAGTGAATGAAACTCTAGAATATATTCTTGTTTCATTTAGCAGCTCAATTTGGATAGTTAATTTATTGTATGTATGTATGTATGTATGTATGTATGTATGTATGTATGTATGTATGTATGTATGTATGTATGTATGTATGTATGTAT
>JABUQX010094084.1:20000-27147 GCA_015478945.1 Trachelipus rathkii
AGCATTAATTTGTGGTAATTTTATTAACGTCTATTTGTCTATGATGAACTAAACTTTTAAAACTTTAAATGTTTGGTCTTTGTTACTTCTTATATATATTCGTGTTTATGTACAAGTATTGAATATATGTGTGAGATCTTTTTATATGTACAACTCTACTTTATGTTTATAAGGGAGTCTTTGTTTTTGATGTGCAAAAACTATTGGGGTGTTTCCTAGGTTTACAAGGTTTTCTTTGGCCACTATCAAATACATGGCAGAAATCTACTCCAATCAGATTTCTGGTACGACATACGAACGTAAGATGCCTTCATTATTTCATTTCTTGTAGTCTGTTAAAGATTCTCTTCGCATATTGGCCAAGCTTCTCTTTTGTAATGCAAATCGTAACGTGCACTCTACTCCTTTTTAATGACGATTTTTAGTCGATTGTTTTGACCAACTCGTGACTCTTCAACATCGCTATTTCTTCTCTTCTTCTTCTTCGTTAACTACACGAAGCACCCTTAACGCTGTTTAGGTTTTCAGTACTTTGGTAACGACTGCAAATTTCTGATAACGGTCTTCTTTTATTTTCAACGCTACGCTAAAAACTGGCCCCTCAGAGGACTCGACTCTGAATTCTTTGAAAGCTTCCCGTTCTTCCTAGGCATGCGACACTAGCTTCTCTCTCAACACCAGGACAAGCTCTCTACAAATCCCGGCACGCTTGAAACTCTCTCTTTCGCGGTTCACATACCGGAACTTTTCGGGATCAGGAACTGGGAGCTCAACACACGAACCAAGCAATTATCATCTCCTCCCAACACTCTATCGTTACCCAACACATTTCTAATTATGCAACTCTTCAAAACTCAACCAAAACTTCAACATCATGCAATTTCACTACATTTAACTTTACTTCATTCCATTTTCTCACTTTCATTTTCTACTAAGCAACCACACTCAACACAAGCATATATAATTTTACATAATTTACCCTTTTCACATACGGCACAGGCAAATTAGTACCAATCGTCCTTTGTTTTGTTATTTTAATGATTTTCTTCACTTCTCGTTTGTTTTGTTTTCTTCTTAAGTTTCTCTGGTGTAGATTTCAGTTTTATTTTCTCTTTTCTTTAGATTCTTCTAATTCCAAACATGTTTCAACAATCACACATATCTGTAGGGATGGAAAAACAAGACATAGATGAATCCGTCTCATTCCTCCCCACCCGTCCACATCTCCAGTACTTCGACGCACAAGGCGAACTGCTTCATTCTTCATTTCAATTTTCCTTCAACTCTTCTTTAACTTCTTTAATCTTCCTATCTTTTTCTTTAAAAGTGTTTCTATCTTTTTAATTTTTCTCTCTTTTCCACTTGTCTTTTTACCCTCTCGCCTTTCTTTCTCTCATCAAATAACGGGAAAACTATTGGTAAAGGTCCTTGGAGACGGCCCCCGCGACCCCGATATAAGGACAGTCATCTGCTATCTTTTTTGACAGTAAGCCTCTTTAGCCGCTTCAAATTACTAATCCTATCTACGCTTTCAACCTCCAAAGATACCACTCAATCAGGCAAGAACTTGCAGATCTTCTCATCTTTGGTTCAGTTCCTTACAATATGGCCTCTCTTCGCGCTTCTTCGATAGGTGCGTACTTCCCTATTGGAGTTCGCCAACTACGCTTTGAACCTGCCGCTCCTCACAGGTCTTTGTAGTCGGGCGTAAGATCTCCTCAAATTCTTCTTGGGGGAGGCTCTCATGCGACTCCCACCGGACAATTCCCGGCCTCCTCTATAAAACTCACAGGCTGTCACATTCTACAATACCTCTCATTCACTGTTCTTCCTCCTGATCGAATATCTAGCGGCATTTCATCCGTACTACTCTATCTCTCTAACCTGCCTACCTCTATTTTCTTATCTACATATTTTTCCTAACCTAAATTTTCTTCTTCCTGCCTCTTCTTAACACAGTTTTCTACCAATTTTCCTTTAATGCGTGCTTACAATTTCCTCATCAACTTACGTCAATCCTACCAAATGAGTCCATCATCCATCATCCGCATCCATCCATATCAACAATCATTCATCGTATCCATGTTCACGTGAATCGCTTACTTCAACTTCCCTTCGTTTTCAAATTTCTTCAACTCCTCATCTTCTTATCAACCATTGGTTTCCTGACTTTCTCATCCTTACCGCCATACTTTTTCGAATGTCGGGTTATTCATCAAAATAATCCAGGCGGCCATTTTCATACCTTCTTAACTGCCGATGGCAGCTCGACTATGCTCTCTTCCCGTCCTCTGACGATTTGATCGACAGTATGGTGACCTTGTATCACTTCCACCTTGGTTTTTCAATCAAGGCGCCACATAATCTCGCGATGGAATTCTCTATCCCTTATTCGTCTCAGAATTTTCCGGGAAGATCGAATTTAAACGCCCCACCATCCTGATCGTAATTTCCATAAGCGTCACATCCTCCTGGTGACTCTCTGACCAACGCTTCTTCTCCACCACGCCACGCGCAAGTCTGCATGCTACTCCACAACTACGCCGCCCTCTTCTCGTATACTTTTACAGGGCAGTTATATTCAGTTTCCTGCACTGATTGTGATGACTTGTAAATTCAGCAAAACCTGTGATACACTTTCATCCCCTTATTTGAAGCCACTTCTTATGGACATTCTAAGCGTACTTCCGATCAAACTGGTGCCGATTCCTCAACCCGTCGACAGCTCCACCTGGAGGCCATGGTGTATAACGCGCACGTCAGTCCAGTCCCGTGCCTTTAATCTCGTTGGTCGGTCTTTTACAAAACGACTTTCAATTCTGGCCCTTAAATCTTCTCTCGCCGCTCTTATCTGTTAGCCAAAACGTTCGGATAACTTTCTTTTGAAGAACATCGGCACTATCCTCCGGACTCGTCTGCCAACTGCACTGCTCACATTAATACTTTTTCTGTTTATTCCTCAAACAGAAAGCAGCCCCACTTTGTATACGTGATCAGCATCACTAAGGCATAATTCCTTCCCTTGGTGTCCTGACACACACGCGGACATTGTATCCAGAGTCCATCGCCACATTCACAAACGGCTCTTCGAACGTAACTTTTTCTAGTGTGGGCTGCGGCAATGACACGCGAATATTAGAGATTTACATCGCTCCGACACTTATAACCAGCGTGGTGGCCGCTATGTCGATTACACGATGGTTTCGTTATCTTAGGACTGCGCCATATCCAACTCTTATTATCGCAGCAGAAGTAACTCGTGGTTTTCCGTATGTGGGCAACACCATTGTGTTCCTTATGGCCATTTCGTCCAAATAATAGTGTGGGACAATCATGCAAAACTCCCCTGTTGGGAACTTCTCTATACCACGCGACCATTCCCTTAAAATCATCATTTATTTACTTACACTGTCGGAAGGCTTTCATTGGCCCATTGAAAGGGCAATTTTTGTTAATATCGCCTCTTTTTACGCCGTCTTTATATATATAATCTTGGTTTTCTGTAACTCGTCAATGTTATCGTGGTCAATTTCTAAGGGATCGATGATATTATCCTGATCTATTACTATTTGACGTATTTGAGGATATCCTGAATCCCTTTCCACCTCCCCACCGGTGTTTTGGGGATTATTGGTAGCGTTTTCAATAACAGGCGGTGATACTTCTTCAGAAACGCCCTTTTCTTCCATTGATTCATCCAATAATGTCCACTCCGGGAATACCTCAGGTGTTACCAAGTTAGCACTTGCTGTTTCGTAGTCTTTATTCAGTTGCATTTGCTGGGGCACCAAAAGATTGTAATGCACTCCACCACAACACATAATATGGCAAATATTCTTTTCAGTATCTTTCCCGAACTTTAAAGGCTTCGAGTCTCCATAGTACACCCAAACCTGCAAATGGTGCAACTTTGCAAAGGCCATTATCGCCTGTGTCATGGGAAACTGACCCAATTGTCTCATAAGATGTAATTGCTTAGTTACTTGCCTAGCATCTCTTCCAGCTGGTAATCCATACTCACCCCTATTTTCCAACAATTCTTTAACCACTTCTTGTCTTATTTTTAGATGATGTTCGATCGAACCATATAAAGCAATTGAGCAAGCTTGGAACAGGGAATCACCTCCTCCAGGAACTTTAACCTCCGAAAACCCTCCTGGAAGGGTATTAACCGGATAAACCTCCTGTTCATCAGATGTTTCACCTGTCGGTGATCGAGATAAAGCATCAGCCACAATATTTTCTTTTCCAGGTATATACCGTAACTCGTAATCTATATCATTTATCTCTTCAAGCGTGCGAGCTACACGTGCGTTTACTAACGGCATGCTATACAAATATAAAAGTGGCTGATGATCAGTGTAAATTGCCACTCTTATACCATAGAGGAAAGGTTTTAATGCCTTCACAGCCCATCGTATTGCAGCAACTTCCTTTTCAGTCGTACTATACCGTTGTTCGGCTTTATTAAACGTCGTGGAGATGAAAGCTATAGGACGTTCTTCCCCGGTTTGGATCTGGGAAAGACACGCTCCTGCCCCGATATCTGAGGCGTCTCACTACAATAACTAATGGTGTTTGCTTTTCTGATCTATCTTGGTACGACAGGATTGTGGGCGATTTTAATGCTTCTTTCAACGTCCTCAATAGGCGCCCTGACATGGTTCTGTCCCAATTTTAGAGTCTTACTACTCAACATGTCAAAAAGTGGCTTAGCTATTTCCGAGCAATGGGCAATGTGACGCCTATAGAAATTTACCATGCCCAGAAATTGCCGTAATTTTCTAACGGTGGTTGGTACCGGGAATTGCATTATACCTTGTAAATTGTTTTCTAAGGGGATCATACCGTGTTCGGACACTCTATGATCCAAATACTGGACCTCTCTTCTTAAGAGGTAAGTTTTGGCTGGTTTTATTTTGAACCCAGTTTCTTCAAACCGGATAGTAGCCTCTTCTCTAAGATCTCTAGATGCTTCTCAAAAAGATATATGAATGAAAGCATCATCCAGACTACCAGCCATGCCTTGTCCATGGTATAGGCTTAGACGCCATATTCAGTCCCCTGCGTTGGAAAGTCGCGCAGGCCATTTCTTTCTCACTCCAACCGGCAATGCGCTAAAAATTTCCCAACTGGGACCACCTGGACGTGGTGAAGCCGCTTTTTCCGAATGCCGGTCTTCCTCCATTCCCACCTGACTCAGTCAGCCCTTTTTCATCGAGACTCTATATGCTTCGGACCATCATCTTCCATGCCTTGCGGGCTAAATAACATACAATCGATATGGGACTAGGAAAACTATTCTCTTCTGTGATCTTCATTCAATTCCCGCGTAGTCGATGCCACAATCTTGAATTGAACATCCTTTCTCTTCTAATCGGGCTAACCCAACTCCGGGGCTGAGTATCGGGAACATGCTAACGCTGGATACATTCCTTCATTCTTCCAATTTCTACTCATCTGCCTCTTCTCTCCCTTAGCATTCGCGGGCCCTCTGTAGCCTTCCTGACTGGCACCTTGCAACTGGATCCTCAGTCAGGGTCTCTCTATCTTATGCCTCTGATACACATCTTGTTGCAGCCACACATCAGCATCTCCCAAACCGAGACACGAGGGAACTAACGCATCAATACTCCAATCACCTATTGCCCTTCTGATCTCCTGTTCAACTCTGCCTCATTTCAAGCCCCTAACCGCGCTCTCAACATTCGGGATTCACTTACGGACGTATTCCATCTAGGATTCCTTGCTCATCTCTAGCTTCTACTCAACATTCCACAGTGGGATCCCACGAATACAACTTCTTCCACTTGGGTCTACAATCGTTCCCTTTGTTCAATTCTTCAGTCGTTTCACCCTGTATTTGTAATCTTACCAAGGCTTTATTGCTTGAAAACATTTACCAGCGAATGTTCAAATTTGATATCTTAAGCCAACTCCCCGCAGCGCCCTCCACCAAACGGGTCTGTTTTATAGGAATTTTGTCCTTTCTCGTTCCAATTATTCTACTATTCATACAACCTCCTCGAGGTGCGATGACACTTACTGCCTGCCCTCCTCACTAAGCACAATGTCCTCTTCCCCTTGGTAGCCCTGTCATATCCACCGCTACTGTCTGCACAATAATTCCCGCGTTCGGATACCAATTCTTTCATGGTGCAAGATCAGCGCAAAGATGCTCCTGATTGAGGATGCCATACCTAAGACAAGTCGTGATTCGGACAACTGATCTGGCACGACGACAAGCGACCCCGGCTTCACAACATCAATTGGTGGATACTGCAAATCGCTATCATTATCTCCCCCCAGACCTGGAAAGCGCGACACCTCCCTATTCCAGTAACGCCTCTGAAAGCTGTGGGCAAGATTGGACTCTTCTTTTTGTCTAACCGTCTTGCAGCCAACAGGCTAACACCTGCACCTGTATCCACAAATGCTGTAAGAGGCTCCATAGGTGGTTGATCCACTATTGTAACTTGTAAAATCAAGGTCTTTTCCGGAGCTCTTATTATATGATAGTGGATGATGTTCTCTAAGCACTCATCCTCCCTTTCTTTTTCTTTACTGTTTTCTTTTACTACTGTTGGTTCGTCATCTCTCTGATGTGTTATCTCTATTGATTTTAGTTCATATTTATTCTTCGGTGGATCTTCATTATCCCCAACTGCAATCAAAACAGATACTTGTTGCAACTGATCTTGCCCTGGTGGGTTTTCAAAGATGTTGATTGTGGGCACCTGAACCGATGTTGTTTGATGCAAAATTTCGCGAGGAATCTCCTGCGACTCTCCAGGATCATCCTCTTCAACATCAATTCCCCAAGCTCCCCCTTCATATTCATCTGTTACTTTGGTTGTTGTGGCGGCTTCTGGCATGAGGTCTTCCATGCCAGAGCCCGCTCGTTTCCCGATCTTTGTGGGCAATCTTTACCGAGATGTTCATTCTGACAATATGGGCACGGATATTCGTGATGGTGCTACCGTTTGATTTTGGCCATTTTGGTTTCGGCCATTGGGACAATCCCCTACCAAGTGTCCTACCTCTTTACATTTTAAACAACGGTTCTGTTCCAGGTAACACTCTTCTATAACATGGCCTCGCTTACCACAATACATACACTGTGGCCGATTCCAACAAGCACTCATGT